>VUYV01000053.1:4695197-4739170 GCA_008711295.1 Anarhynchus alexandrinus
CCCCGCCGCGGGTGAGTACCGCCCCCGCCCCGCCCCGCCCGGTGGCATCGCTGCAGATGCCGCCGGGCGCCCGGTCCCGCGGAGGGCTTGCGGGTCTGTTTTCCCCTCACGCCGCCTCTCCTGGGGCGGGCCCGCGCGCCGCCCTGGGCGGGGAAGGAGCGTCCGGACAGGCTTTCCCTGAGCTGCCCTCAGCGGCGCCGCTCCCGGTGGCGGCGGGCCGGTGAGGGGCCCGTGTGTTGCCCCGACAACGGGGAAGAGCGGGGAGAAGCTGGAGGGTGCCGAGCCCCGGCCGGGCGGGGGGCAGGCGCGGCGGCTCGGCGGGCCGGTGCCGGAGGGCCTCGCCCCATGTACCGCTGCAGCAGAAAGCAGTACTCCCTGGGGCATTTTCTTTTTTTTTTTTTTTTTTAATTTATGAGGTACAAAATAATAATTACAGTAGGTAGTGATGGTTGGCCAGGTGAAACGAGTAAGAGGGCAGAGCACCAGGTGAGCGGCCAGGTCAGACCGCCTGCAGACCGTCACTGCGCCCGCTCTCTGAAAGAAAGCCCCTTCCACCTTGGTTAGTGAACAGCAAGCACAAAGTGTTTTGGGCTGCTGCAAGCAAAGTGAACCACACAAGCAGATTCACTCCCTGCTTCGGGCCCGGGGGGGGCTCCAGCAGGGCAGCACGTATGCCCAAGGCCCCCGTCAGCCCCACAGTGTGGGAGGTTGTGGTTGCCCTTTGGAGCTACCAAACAGGCTCGGAAAGCAGCTGTGGCTATGTGTAAATTAGACCCACTTTGTGGCCTTGCTCACCTGGCTTGCACTGAGGTGATGGCAGGAAGGGCAAAATAAGCACAGAAACTTTCTGTAAGGGCAGTATGGCCGAGGTTAACAAGTAGGCCCTGATGTTTCAAGTCCTGCTTGTGGAGCTTCGCTAGCTGTAATCTGTTTGGCAAGCAAGGAAAATAATCCTCTCCTAGTTTACATTTTATTATCATCTAGTTGCTTAACTAGAGCAGCAGCCAGCTCATGTAATAAACAAGCCCTTCACAGGCTGCTTGTTCATTAAAACACACTGAAGGCCCCAATTGAGCGTTCAAATACAATTTAACTTTAGGTTGGGTCTCTTGTACTCGAAGGAAAATTTAGGCAGTTGCCAAGTTGCTTGAGGTCCGGGGGACTGCATACAACACAAGTGGGGGAGAAAAATAATATTTGATAAAAGCAATGTTAGCACGTTTGAGACGTTTGTTTGATGTGCTGGAGAAGCAGCCAGAATAGACTGCTCCCTGCTTAACTGGAAGTTGAGCATCTTTCTTTGAGCATCATTCCTCGTTATCATTGGTCTCCTGGAGAGGCAGATGGGTTTGCTATCTTGCTGCGCTTGTGAAATATACTTGAAAAGGCCCTCTTAAGTTGTTTTTGTAACAGGAAAAAAAATTGTATTCATTTTATATTCCTGCCAGGTACTTGTAGCAGTAGCTTGTTGTTCAGGAGGTAAATTATTCCTTGTGTGTTGAAATTTAAACTCCCACCATTTTTTGATGTTTGGTGACACAGTACGCCTTTTGCAGCTGAGTAAATACATCTGTCCCAAGCAGGCTGACAGCTGAAACAGCTTTTGCTTTGAAACACACATTCACATCAGAATCCAGATGAGAGTTACCCTTATTTCCTGTACATTCACTCTTTTGAAATATAATGGAGGCTTGTGAAATGCTTGTGATTTCCTTGTCTTGTGGGATGACGGATCAGAATATCTCAAGACAATATATCTTATTTTGTTGATGAGGTGGTGAAAGCCAAGAATAGTTTATCCTGAGTACTCGGCTCTAGGTTCAGAGAAGTATCCTTGTGTAGGAAAGCTCATAAACATTTGCCTAAGGCTGAGCACCATTTCTGTTCAGTTTCAGTCAATGGAAGGAAAGTAAACATATGCTTGAAGATCAAGAAATGTGCAAGGCTGGAATTTGTATTTCCAGTTGCAGAATACTCGTGTCACTCCTCTTTTTTTTTTTTTTTTTTTTNGTTCCTATTATCATTTGGTTAATATATTGTGAAGTGACTTGTTTTATAAATGCTTACATAATATCACAGAATGGTTAGAGCTGGAAGGGATCTTAAAGATCATCCAGTTCCAACCCCCCCTGCCATGGGCAAGGGACACCTTCCACTAGACCAGGTTGCTCAAAGCCCCATCCCACCTGAATACTTAAAGATTTAGGTGCAGTCTTTGTATTTTGCAATACGGGTGGTTCTGCTAACAGCTAGGATCCTGCCTTTTTCGTATGGTTTTTATATCAAACGTCTTGTGCGGGCTTCTCATCAGTTAAGCCGGCAGAAGCATGCGGACAGGCGTGCCGGGGAGGTGGACTGTAGGATGCTGTTTGTGGCCTGTGTGGAGTATGTGTGTTTTATCGTTTGTGCCACGCAAAGACCTCCTTCACCCTCAGGTACCCGCGTTGCCTTGTGTCTCGGCGTGCAGAGGGACCCTGGCTGGGGCTGCCTCCGAGCGGGGCACCTCGGGGAGCAGAGCTTTACAAAACCGCTGTCAGCAGCTGGTCTGAGTAGGTTGGCTTTGAACCCAGGTACACGGAATGAAGTTCGGAGACATGCTGCTGCCTCCGTCTCCCCGCTTTGTCCCCCACCCCGTTTCTCCACAGGTACTGTTCCTCCGAAGCTACCCTGGGGAGCTCGGAAAACGCGGGGGTACGGCCGTCCCGGGGGCTCGCCCGTGCCCGGCGCCCTGATTGAAACCATCTGCTCGGCGCCCGAGCGCAGGAAGCGCGCCGCTCGCTGCCTCCTTCCTTCCTTTCTTCCCGGCAAGCGGCTCCGCGCGGAGACGAGCCCACCACTCCTAATTTTGTCTTTTTTTTTTTTGTTTGTTGTTTTGTTTTAAATAAAAAATAAGAGGTATCTCTCCCCTGGGGTAGAGGGAGGAGGAAGATTGTCAGACGGGGGGCTCAGTTCTCCCCTCCTCCTTCTCCTCTGCCCATCGCATCTCCCCGCGGATCGGCGGGTCCTGCCCGGCCCCGGCGCGCTGCTTCCCTCCTTCCCTCCCTCCCGCCTGGCCAGGACCCGCGTTTGGGGCCGGGGCGGGGGGGAGCGCCCACCCCTCCGCGGGGCCCGGGGCTGGGGCTGAGCGCTGCCGGCGGGAGCGGTGGCTCGGCCGCCCGGGGCTGCCCGGCCGCGGCGGGGCTACAGCCCGTGCCGGGCTGCGCTGGGGGAGCAGGTTTCTTTGTTGGCTGCCGGGTGACTGGTTCCCATTAATCTCCCGCACTGGCCGTGGCCGTCTCCACTTCCTGCCTTTGCATACTTCTCTCTCCCTCGATCTCAGTCGCTTCCCTCCCCCTTCCCTCCCCCCTTTCTTTCTCTCCCTCTTCCCAGCTTCTCCAAAAAAACTACAACCGCCCGGGCTGCGGGACGGGGGCCGCAAGCGTCCGGCGGAGGGAGCGCACCCCTGCGCGCCTCGGTAAGCGCCGGGGAGCCGCGCCGCCGGGTCGGTGGTCCCCTCTTGGGGACCCGGGCAGGGGAGCGGGGCTGGGGGCAGAAACGATTGATCGTGCTCCGGCTCGCCGTCCCTGCGCCCTGAGAGCCGCCCGCCTCCCGGGAGCGGGGCGGGCCGGGGATGCGCGGCGGCGGGGGGCTCTCCGGGCCCTGCGGCTCCCCGGGCCGCGGCGCCTCCGCGGCAACGGAGCCGCCGGTGGCTGGGCCGGCGTGGGCCGGCCCCGCGACCCCGGCAGGGGTCCCTGATCTGGCCGGGGCGAGCTCAGATGGGCGCGGGGTCCTTGCGCACGGGCGGAGCGGGGGGTCGGTGCTCCCCCGCTGGTGCGTCCTGTGCCACCCCCGTGGCTCGCGGGACGCTTCTTGTCGCCTGGGTGGCGAGGGCAGAGGCACCCCGGAGGGAAGGAGCCAAGGAGACCACCTCGGCGGGACCGGATTAACTATGACTGGTCTGGAGAGCCAGCCCGCCGAGTGTGGGGCTCTGATGTGGAGAGAGACGGGGAGCTGTGGCACGGATTTTCCCTTCCAGTGCCCACTTACATCGTCTATCCAGCCGGCTGTAATGTTTGCATGCGTGTTGAAAAGAGTAGAGGAGCCACCTGGACTCCGGCGGAAGACTTTAGGATCCCAAGACAGATTTAGCCAAAGAGCTAAGGGAACTGCTTCAGCAGTTCACTTGGTGGGAAAATCAGATGTACTGCTCTTGGCTTGGTACCAAGCGTTTGCTTTACTGAGGAGCAGCAGGTCACCGCAATCAGAGAGGAGCGGCTACATATGAGAGACCCTTCTTATGTTTACTTTGGTTTTATCACTCAAATGTACTTCGAATTTTAGTAGTCAAGCTAAATGAAGGCGGATGCATGGAGTATGTCAATAGTAGTGTTTTCTACACCCTTGTTTTACTGTTGCATTGACTTTGAGGAATAGGTTTTCTTTCATTTTTATTCGGAGTCTTTTAACTTCAGCCAGATATTGAGTAATCCAGTAAAAACCACCTAGAGTGATAAAAACTTGTGGAAGATAAAGGATGAAATGGTTAGCTTTAGTCTGATTTCGGATGATGCAGAGTAGGATGAATTGAAGTCAGGATGATTTGACTTTGAGACTTGATAGTGCTTTGATTATTCATGATTAATATATAGTTGGTAGATGGAAATATTCCATATAGTGGAAGGGAAAGTTAACAGAGCAAAAGCAGAAGTATTTTATGTTTAAGGTGAGATTTAAGAAAATCATGTATGTTTAGGAATGTCAAAATTTAGCTTTCATTGTGATGAACGGGTTAATGCAGGTGGCATAGTGGAAATCTGTTGCCAGGTTGAAGGGTGACAGTAAGATTCATGGCTTTGACCATGCATTTCTCTCTTGCTTTAAGATAACTTAGTTAAAGGAAAAGTGCAACACATTTAAGCAATTATGATTACTTTATCAAGTTACCTGAGCTCCAGTCTATACACTGTTAAGAGTGACTAGACTGGCAGTAAACTGCCATCTTGCTTCTGGGATGGAACCACTTCCCTCTGAGAGTATGGAGGAATGGGAGCAGGGCTCTTTGGGAAGGGGTGATAGGGTGGGTGGTGCTAGGCCTCACTGGGGCACGGGGACTGTCCTGCTCCTAAAAGTACATAGCATGTGTTCTCCTCTCGTATGCAGAAATAAGGGAGTCCTGCCTGGCCTGGCTTTCTTCTGCTCCCTTCAGGGTGCTAAACTCCCCCAGCCAGCTTGCTCAGCGTAGTCACTGCTGTTCGTGGCATTTGGGGAGGAGAGGCGCCTTCTGTCCTCTCCTACCCAAACAGCGTGTTTGTGCTGTGGTTGCCGGAATTTGCTCCAAGGAGCTCAGGACCTAGCATTGCTGTTTCCCTTTAAGCAAGTGACTTTTAACATATACTGTAGCTCTTTAGGGAGCGTGTGACCCCTTATTATTGGTGACCCTGTAAACCATTGTGTAATCTGTTGACTGTAACGTACCATGCTAATTTATTCTTGGTTGGGAAGTCTTGCCAAGGACTTGATGGAATAGCATGATTTTATCCACTTTATTGTTTTCATTGTGTTTCATAAACATCTAAGACCCTCTGGGAAGAATCACTGGGGCAGCTGGGCCTCCTTTTTTTAATTGCTGGTTAAATAAATGTTGCCAGTTTTTAAAAAAATAAAGTGGTATGCAGGATCTCAGAATGCCTGGAACTGCTAAGGACTCATGTTTAGGAAGCAGGACTATTTTTAGTGTAGGGGCATTTAAAGAAATGATACTAGCCCCTTGTGAAGAGGTCACTGTGAAGTGAGCTGAAGAGCCTGCTTTTAACTGGAGAGCAAAACCGAGTTTCCCACAGTTGAGTAAAGCTCAAGAACCAGATTTGTACTTTTCCCACTTAACTGAAGAGGGAGAGGATGGACTTTTCGTTAGTTTACAGCAGTGGGAGTGAGGAGGCCCCAGTTCTTATCATACAAAAAAATATAAAATCCTGGTTGTGGTGAGACTCTTAGCTTTTTGATTCTCACCAGTGAGTGTCTGCAACGGAGATGTAGGACTGAAAGGCATTTAACGCTTTCTGGGAAGGGCTGGGAACTGGCAGCTGAGAATCCCTTGGGATCTGTGTTTGTGGGAGGTCACAACTCTCTTGAATGGACCCCTGGCTGCCATCCTTATCTGTAGCTAAAAGAACTGGGGTAAAACTTAAAAAAAAAGAACCACGAAAATGTGTGGATGTTGAGAACTCAAGCTGATTTGGGATCCTAAATCAATTCTGAATGAGGGACTGAGGTTGTGAAATACATTACTTTGGATCCAGAGAAGACTTTCCTCAACTCATCTGAGAAAGACGGGGGCAGACTTTTTAGTAGGGTCTGTTGTAATAGGGCAGGGGGTAATGGTTTTAAACTAAAAGAGGGTAGATTCAGACTACATGTAAGGAATAAATGTTTTACGATGAGGGTGGTGAAACACTGGACCAGGTTGCCCAGAGAGCTGGTAGATGCCTCATCCCTGGAAACATTCAAGGTCAGGTTGGATGGGGCTCTGAGCAACCTGATCTAGCTGAAGATCTCCCTGCATGTTGCAGGACTAGATGACCTTTTAAGGTCCCTTCCAACCCAAACTATTCTATGATCTGCTTGGAAAATAGAAATTCTTGTTTTTGATGGCTTAAGAGAACGTGGTTTAGGTCAAAGTTACCACTGTGTGCTAGAGCCATCATGTCATCTATGGGGTCTTGAGTAATCTAGATATGGTTAATGTAACCCAGTCTCTTGCAGGGCAGAGGACCAAAATCTGGACTGATCAGATTTTCAAAATGTACCAAATGCTAGCTGAGTCAAGTCGAGTTTTGGTCCAAAATTCATTGCTGTCTTGTTTAACATAAGTTCAGTTTAGATTACAAATTACTTCTTACCCCACCCCCCCACCCCCAGTGCTGAATGCCATGTGTGTTAGTTTTGTCTCTATGCTGTAAAATGTATGCAACTGTTGCTTTTCAGATTTTTTGGTCTGCAGTTGGGATTTAGTTGGCAGTGCAGATAGGCAAGTTTGGGGAACTGAATGCAAATATTTACATTCTCAATTTGGCCTAGTCCTTGTGCTTGTAAACACTCATAGTCATATTGAACTTCGGTGAGGTTATAAGTGGCTTTGCCAAGCCTTGGAAAGTCACACCCTACAAGACCTGAAATCCCCCTTTTGGGAAGGGTTTTGGATATGTTTTTTGGGTGTTTGTACATCAGCTGACCTTGTAACTTTTACCTCTAATCCGACCGCAAAATCTTTTCCTGTATCTTGCTTCTTTTTTCATGTAGAAATGCCTTATGCTGGTGGGATGTGTCAAGTTAAATGTCATGGAAGAGAAGTCCTGCCCACCTTAGGAGGTGTCGCACAGACTCTGGAAATTCTGGTCTCCTGTGCTGCTCTAGACCTCTGCTCTGGTAGAGAGGGGCCATGGTGAAGATCTTCCTCCCTCCGTAGCTACCGTTTTCCTGGTCCTTGCTGTTTGGGTGTGCAGAAATAAAGTTTTAAGACTGATTTGAACAATGGGGATGTTTGCTCATGGAGAATTTAAGCCCTCTTTTAATTCATATAGGCTTTGAAGAACTGTCAGATTTTGTTAGAAACTTTTTATTCACTAGGGACTGAGCCTGAAAGGGTTTTTTTTCTGCATTAGCAATTGAACTTTCTGAAGTCCACTTTACCACAAACTGTGGAGATAGGGATCAACTGGTATGTTAATACTTCATGGTCAAACCACGCTCTTGTTTGGGTATGCCTTTCTATTTGGGTCTGTTACCATTAACCAGAGTTTGAAATTAGACATAATAGTTTAGTTGCAGAGAGCTTGAAACTATAGATAGAGGTGATTGAGTTGCAATGAGTTACAGTAAGAGTTCCTACTCATCAGCTGGGGTCTGTAAGTTTGTATTCTTAGCCAACCTAGTTTGGGAAGGAGACTGCATTAACTTAATCCACAGTGAACATGTTTAGAGTAACACAATTTTGTTCTCTATCTGCAGTGTATACCCAGACAGTTAGAATTGTTCAGGTAGACGAATGTTATCACTCATATAGCCAGTGCTTTTGATATGGTCTGTTGTAAGCTTCTGACCTTGGAGATGTGTTTGTTAGGTTGATGAACATAGGAAAAGAGTAGGCGTTCATTTTTAATGCCACCTTTCACCATTCTTTGAAGATATATTTGTTTCAGCTGTATCTGTCTGCTGAAAACCTGACAGCCGCTGCAGTGTAGCTGAAACTTCAGTGAATTTGTGCAAATGGAAAAGTCCCAAAGGACACACTGAAAGCACAGTGAATTTTTGTCGGAAATGCACCCTGTGTGTGTTCACACACACAGGAACGGGATGTTATTTCAGTTTAATTATATCTGTCTCCTAATTTCTCTTTAAAATTAAGATGTAGAAATGCTTGATGTATGAATGTTTAGTGTTAGCACTGGTGCCAACACAGGAAACCAGGTTTTTGAGTTGAAACATTTAACATTATTCCCTAACTCCCATGTTGTTAAAAACACTCATTGTGTAGAGTTTTAATACTATTACTCATTTCATCATTTTGACAGGGTCGCCACACTGAATTAATGGTTTGCATTTTTTCCCCTTAAGAAAAGGATTAGTTGTCTTCATGGGACATCCAGTCATAATCACAGGGGACAGATGCTAACTGGCTAGCATTGTGCAAAGCGCCCTGCTCAGCCTGCTAATCAAAGTATTAGGGGAGAGACCCAAGTACTTTAGCAGAGCTACTCCAGAAGATCTCACAACCCTTCTTCAGCGAGGAGCAGGTATTCCAGACGTGGACTCTGTTCATTGTTCTGAGAAGTCCTTCAAGTCAGGAGATGGATCTGTCTCCTGCTATTTTTGCTTTCAACATTGTTACTTCTTTGAGGGAGTGCAAATAGTTTTTTGCAAGATGGGGTGGAATGAATGAGGAGGTCTAATGATTTTGATCCTTTGTCCTGGTGGAAACTCTTAACACTCAAGGTCACTGGAAAGGGAAATATATTTGGTCTGAAGTCATGTTGCATTTTGTGTGGGCACAGTGTGATAAATTAAAATGGGGCATATTGACTCACTGCATGTGAAAGTGCTTCTCATTTGTGCTACAGGATTGTAATGATTGGAGTTTCCAGTTTGCCTCATCTCTTAATCCCAGCTCTAGGCTCACAAGATCTTGTTAGCCAGTGTTGTTCAAATAAGCTTCATTAACCGAGAATATTGTTTTGAAGATGTGGCAGATCAGCAAAGTGCAGAAGCTTACCAAATCTCCTGTGTGATGGCAGGCTCTGATTATTTCCACTGTTAAGTTGCAAATTGGGCAGCAGTTCCACACCATAGCTTGTGTTTTACTGCCTGCCATATCCCTGCTATATTGTTAATGTTAGTCTTTGGGCAGAACATCCCCCACGCCACTCAAACTGTGTAAGAAATCGCTGACTTGAAAGAGAGGCAAGATCAGAGTAGGAAAGGACAGAAAGGTATCAGAAAGAAGCAGCCTAAAATAATCTGAACCTCCCTATAGGTTTTATGTAAATATTACTTAACTTAATCTCCAAAATTGTTAAAACAGCATTCCGTACTTGTTGGTACAATTCATGCACCTTTAGGTTTGTATGCATATTTCTGTTACTGTTTTATTGGTGTATCATATCCATCACCATTTCTCCTGTGGAAACAAGTAAATAACCTAAATTATTTAATTGTAATGCAATGAAAGCCAGGGACAAGCACTAGGACCTCATGCTGTCTCCTCAACATCTGTCTTGTCTGAAAGTCCATGTGACACTCATGGGTACTCCTGAGCTTTAATGGCACAAATTTCATTGTCTGTTTTTGATATTAACAGGCCTCAAGATATTTTCTAAGCCTTCCTTCCTGCTTTCACAGGTGGTGTACTTCAACTCTGCCCTCCCCAGTGCCAGGGATTGGTGCTGAGGGGTTCCCTGATGATTGGATCAGTGCTTTATTAGCCTCTGAGCCAACAGCTTGAGTGTGGTCTTCTGAGGTTTTTGCTGTTATAGTTGTAGAGTGGCCAGCAGAGGAATGGGTTCTCTTCAGAGATGTTCTCAGGCTTGGGAAGTGAAGGGGGATATTGCCAGGTGGTACAGCTACCTTCTCATCTAGTGCTAAGGTGAGCTGGGGATAATCTTCATTGGCCTGCCCTGCATTTCCTGTGGCTATATAACTTGGACAATGCAGGTAACTCCCTAGAAAAAGATAAATTTGAGAAAGGTAAGGGCCTTTAGAGTTTTGCCATTTTACGTGCAAGTAAAGCTTTACCTAAACTCCTGTGCTTCAGGGAAACTTGCCTGTTAGCTTCCAGGAAAACATTTGTCATTCTTTTCTCTTTGGCTTTTCTTAGTGTGCTTCTTTTCTTCTTTCTCCTTTTAGCCCTTGAGCCTGCCCCTCAAAACACTTCAAACCAAGCAGCTGGGCTTTATTGAACTGTATGTGCTATACCCTCTAGTTGTGCTGCCATTGTGTCCAAGCTCTATGTGGATATGAGACCTAGATTTTGTGGTATCGCTTTAACTGTGGCTTGGGGTTCATTAGGCCCTACAAAGGGGATAAACATTCTTCATTTGCCCGTGAGTACTGGGGCTTCTTGTCTGTCTAGACATTCCCTGATAGCAACTATTTGAGCTGTAAGAAGTCAGCTGGTGACACATTCCTTTGCCTGGCCGTTTTTTTTCTGATGTTCAGATTTGTATTAAGTGGAACACCAAGAAAGGTGCCTGATTGTGCTTTGCACCCTAAAACCAGTATTGCATAAGATTTGATAGAGATTCAGCTTTAATTCTGGCTTTGTTGGCCATTGAGTTCTCTCCCCGCAAGACAGTTATCTCTGAGTTGGAGAAACTAACAGACAAGTTGACAAATGTGCAGCTAAGATGATGTTTTCCAAAAGAAACAGTAAGAACGCCATGAAGTCTTCAGTGGCAAGCACGTGCTTCAGAGAGAGAATAACAGTGGAGGGTAAAAAGTTATGAGAAAAATATGTTGTTTGTTTATCCATCCACCTCCATGAGATTGCGCCTGGCAGGGGGATGCTCCAGGATATATGGTTGAAGGGAAATGATTGTCTTCTCTTTTCAATTGGGTGGATTGTTGCATACTGTGATATTTCTGGCAACAGAAAAACTGAGGATGTTAATACCTAGCATAAAAGCACAGCCTATAAGAAAGATGAGAGAATTTACTGGGTGAAACCAACTTCTCTTTTGAAGATTAACGGTTCAATCAATTATCATTGTTTTTAGCGGAGAGAACAATTATGCATGGAGAGTATGAGATGAACCAGACTGTAGTTTTTGGCATACTAGTGTTGACCCAGAACTACTGTGGACAGACTGATAGGATAGAAGAAAGAATCTGGCCTATTCTTAAGTTTGGATAGATAGTAGAGCTTTTGGCCCTGTAGAAGTTTAACTGAGCTACTGAGCTGGAGGTGTGCTCTCGAAGCAGAATAATTAAGTTCAATGGCATATTCATGTGAGAAATAAAAATATATAATGAATTTTGAGGGACACGCATATTCACAAGCCCATGGATAATGGATAAAACAGCAGGGATTGAGCCCTGGATAGTTTAGTGCTTTGTCTTGGACCAAAACTTCCCTTTTCCCTTTCCCATATGCTTTGCAGCAGAATAGGTTGGCAACCCCATCTGCTTGTCCAGCCCAGGCAAATACGTAGTCACAGGGTTAGCTGGAACAGAGACCACGCAAAGTAGCATGATTGGACCAGGTGAATTATCCCAGCAGATAGGCATTGTCTACCGAACTCTTCCTCATTTGGCACTTTATTTCTGGTGGTTACTTTTCAAATTGATTCTGAATCCAGGTTTCCTCCCCTTCCTCCTCCCTGCCTCAGTTAGGCAAAGAGTAAAAGGCAAGTACATGTCAGCTGTTTGGAAAGGAAGTGTGTGTTGTTGGTTTTTTTTTTTTTTTATATGAAGATTTAGCATGATTCTAAATGCTGAAAAATCAGTGAGAGACTTTTTGATCTGAAACTCATTGATATAAATGAGATAATTGTTGTGGGTTTTTGTTTTGTTTTTATTATTTTTTTTTTCCATACACAACAAAAGGACTTATCTCCATAATTTCTAAAAACTGGATGCAGGAATCCTACATCTGGGGCTAATGGAGATATTTTATTTTCATGTCTAGCCTTTCTCATGTGAATTTTAAAAATCTGAAAGATGATGGCTTCTGAAGCAAATTAGGATCAGTGGTTTCTGGAGTAGGGCAAATGACAATAAAAAACAGGACCTGAATTTTGACAATGGCAGAAAGATGATGAGATATTGCAGCAGTGTAGCATCTCTCATTTGTAAATCTAAAAGCACTTAGCAAAATCTGAATGAATGAAAGACTGCATATAACTTTGGTAGATAAGGGAAGCATCAATACAGATGAGAAGGTTCAGGAGGGTAATCCTAGGAACAGATAAAACCTTTTCTCTCCATTTGCAGTTTAAAGCTTAGGAAAATCAGAAATATATTAAGAGGCAAAATATTTTCTTTCATCCTGAACTGTAAATAAATACCCACATTAGTGCTTTTTGAGATGACAATACTGCTGCTGCTCTTCAGTGCTTCAAAAGGTCTTTTTTTTTTCAACTATAAGGTGATTTCAAGTGAAGTTGCTCATTTTCAAAATTTATATGATTAGGTGGTAAGACTAGCAGGATAGTTTAGGCTTTTAATACCATGTTTCTTAACTACTTGTTCTCAAGTATTTATTAATGGACAAATGTATATGGAGAGATAGGATGTTAATCCATTTTTTTTCTTGAAAAGCATGAGTTGTTCTGTGTCTACTTATGTTTGATTTTTGAGACTTAGCATAACCATTATTTCTGGTTACAAGGTGGCAGTTATTTTCTATCTACTATTTCCACCCCACCTCCTCCACATTATAAACCTATGCCAAGAATCAAAGATACGCTCTTGTACATCAATGTGCAGCCCAGGTTTACAACTTATGTAGAGTATATTTATCATAACTATTCAAAAGATAGTAATTTATCCATATAATTTCACAAATATTCCAAGCAGCACTTTTTCTGTATGCTGATTAAATTAGGTGTAAAACCACTTTTTATTGATTTAATCAAAGGTTAGCTTTGATACACAAGTTAGCACAGCGGATGTTTCAGTTATCCCTAAAATTAATTTTGACCAGGGAGTGGAGGAGACAAAGACCCTTTCTGCCTTTGCAATTTCCTATCTTTATTTATGGGTTCTGAGGTCTCTACAAAGTCCTAACCAGGCTAGATTCAAGTAGAATAAAAAAATGCTCTGGCTTTTTGTACAACCCTGCTGAGATTTTTTAAGTCACTTAGAAGAGTTAGATGCTCATTTTCCATTGAATTCAGTTTGAACCAGATACAAAAATCCTCAGTGTGGCTTTGGCCTAATTGTTTAACAATAAAACATCCACATGCTCTTCTTAGAACTCAGGATCTTCACATTAGGAATGTGATTGCAAGCAAAGTATTGCAAGCAAAAGTCAGCAACTTATTGTTTCAATGTTTTCCTTGTATTAAAGATGCTTATACATCTGTATATATCTCTACTGGAACAGAAAAGTACCTCTTAAAACAATTTTACCCCAAAATATCTGCTTTACTTTTGTTCTCAAACTCAGAAGAAAACAGCTTTGCTCTGTAACGTCTGTGGTTTTGTACTTTTATCCCTTTGATTTTTTTTTATCCACTCTGGGAATAATCATCCATAAAGAAGAGCATGTTCATCTTTCTCCAAAAAAGAATAATTTATTTTTCAGAAGCAACATGAAGTACAATGTCTATAGAGAGACGTACATCCAGGTAGAGAGACACTAGTTTGCAGATCTCTTGTCCTGTTCCCTGCTTTGTTGTTCAGTTGCTCAAAGATCCTGTAAGTCATTCCATTACCTGCAACCTCAGTTTCTCTGTGCATCTGTAAAGGGATAACTGGTACGTCTCCATGTATTCCTGAGATCTACACATTAAAGAAGCAAAAGTTACTAAATGTTTGTATTAAGCTATTTGTTATGACATGTACCTTTGCAGTTTGTTGCATTTCTTTCCCAACCTGGAAAAGATGCGATGGGCTGAATTTGCACTCTGAAGGCTGATGGCAGTTTTACTGTAAAGCTTCAGTGAGCAGAAGCTTGAGCCTGAAAAATGCACATGACTAGGGGAGCTCTGAACTTAGGAAGGCAGTGCCTTGCATTTGTTCTTCACTGACACCTCTAGCCAAGCAAAGAAAAGGTGTTGACATTGGAAGGAGCTGCAGCTATGCTGCTTCACCAAATATGATGTGAAGCCCTGAAGGGAAGGAATAGCAATCATGTAGCAGAGAGTATTCAAGGCTACTCCCTCAAAGTAGCTGGACCTTTCAAGGCACCTGAAAATTCATCAACTGCCAGCTGGGCACTCTTGTTAGAGGCTCAAAGCATACAGGTTTTATAGGCCTATTAAAGCAGGACTGTGCAAGGGTACTGTTATGTTGGTGTTTTTTTGTGATACAGCAGAAGTTCTGACTTTCCTTTTTCTCATCACATTTCCCATTGTCCAGTAATTGTAGCATCTACCAGGTTACACTTTCATTTAAAGAAAATAGTACAAATATTTATGTAGTATGTTTAACTGTAAACATACCTTATTTTACTGCTTTATTAAATATGTAGCAAATCTGCTTGGCAGCCACCTAATAGGAAATGGTGTTTAGGCCTCACTTGAACATTTACTGGGCTCTAAAGTTCTCAGGTTCAGGTTAAATTGGGTTTTAGATAACACTTTCTCTGGAAAACCTTTCAAATAACCTTATTTCTTTCCCAGTCCCTTGGATTCTGTAGGAATTCTGTTAGGTTTTTTTTTTACATATGCTGCCTGCTTGAATTTCTAGAGTGACTTCAGTCCCCTGAAGCAAACCTTGCTCCAACTTTTCCAAAATACATTTTTGTACAGTGTAAAAGGATTGCACTTGGTTAACTTTTTTTCTTTTGAGCTCTGTGGATAAAATATAGGAGGAGGAGAATAAGCAGGTAACAGGGGCCTTATTTAGATCCTCAACTGTGCTTTGATTTCAGCTGTGTCTTCTTACTCACGCTCGGTACCACAGCTGTAAGTTTTTCTTCTGTTCCCTCTGTTGTGGAAGGGATGCAGGCTGGCTAAGTGAGATGCTCTATTTTCCTCTCCCAGTAATTTTTCTGGTGCTTTTCTACATTCATGTAGACATTTCCACAGAGCTTTGATCACAAGCTGAGTTCGCNAGAATAATTTATTTTTCAGAAGCAACATGAAGTACAATGTCTATAGAGAGACGTACATCCAGGTAGAGAGACACTAGTTTGCAGATCTCTTGTCCTGTTCCCTGCTTTGTTGTTCAGTTGCTCAAAGATCCTGTAAGTCATTCCATTACCTGCAACCTCAGTTTCTCTGTGCATCTGTAAAGGGATAACTGGTACGTCTCCATGTATTCCTGAGATCTACACATTAAAGAAGCAAAAGTTACTAAATGTTTGTATTAAGCTATTTGTTATGACATGTACCTTTGCAGTTTGTTGCATTTCTTTCCCAACCTGGAAAAGATGCGATGGGCTGAATTTGCACTCTGAAGGCTGATGGCAGTTTT
The DNA here is from genome assembly GCA_008711295.1 of Anarhynchus alexandrinus. Taxonomy (NCBI): domain Eukaryota; kingdom Metazoa; phylum Chordata; class Aves; order Charadriiformes; family Charadriidae; genus Anarhynchus; species Anarhynchus alexandrinus. Next base: position 4,710,810 of record VUYV01000053.1, read on the forward strand.
ACTGTAAAGCTTCAGTGAGCAGAAGCTTGAGCCTGAAAAATGCACATGACTAGGGGAGCTCTGAACTTAGGAAGGCAGTGCCTTGCATTTGTTCTTCACTGACACCTCTAGCCAAGCAAAGAAAAGGTGTTGACATTGGAAGGAGCTGCAGCTATGCTGCTTCACCAAATATGATGTGAAGCCCTGAAGGGAAGGAATAGCAATCATGTAGCAGAGAGTATTCAAGGCTACTCCCTCAAAGTAGCTGGACCTTTCAAGGCACCTGAAAATTCATCAACTGCCAGCTGGGCACTCTTGTTAGAGGCTCAAAGCATACAGGTTTTATAGGCCTATTAAAGCAGGACTGTGCAAGGGTACTGTTATGTTGGTGTTTTTTTGTGATACAGCAGAAGTTCTGACTTTCCTTTTTCTCATCACATTTCCCATTGTCCAGTAATTGTAGCATCTACCAGGTTACACTTTCATTTAAAGAAAATAGTACAAATATTTATGTAGTATGTTTAACTGTAAACATACCTTATTTTACTGCTTTATTAAATATGTAGCAAATCTGCTTGGCAGCCACCTAATAGGAAATGGTGTTTAGGCCTCACTTGAACATTTACTGGGCTCTAAAGTTCTCAGGTTCAGGTTAAATTGGGTTTTAGATAACACTTTCTCTGGAAAACCTTTCAAATAACCTTATTTCTTTCCCAGTCCCTTGGATTCTGTAGGAATTCTGTTAGGTTTTTTTTTTACATATGCTGCCTGCTTGAATTTCTAGAGTGACTTCAGTCCCCTGAAGCAAACCTTGCTCCAACTTTTCCAAAATACATTTTTGTACAGTGTAAAAGGATTGCACTTGGTTAACTTTTTTTCTTTTGAGCTCTGTGGATAAAATATAGGAGGAGGAGAATAAGCAGGTAACAGGGGCCTTATTTAGATCCTCAACTGTGCTTTGATTTCAGCTGTGTCTTCTTACTCACGCTCGGTACCACAGCTGTAAGTTTTTCTTCTGTTCCCTCTGTTGTGGAAGGGATGCAGGCTGGCTAAGTGAGATGCTCTATTTTCCTCTCCCAGTAATTTTTCTGGTGCTTTTCTACATTCATGTAGACATTTCCACAGAGCTTTGATCACAAGCTGAGTTCGCTGATCTTTCATCACAGCACTTTATTGTATTTACCAAAAGTTTCTTTCAGTGCCATACTAGATTTGTTGCTACTCTGGAAACTCTCGCTTTTCCTTGTAAGCTGATGATGGGAGATGATTTAAATAAGAGGCCAGGCTAGGTGGCAATTTCTGACTCGGATGGGGAAAGAAGGAACACTAAAGGGACAGAAAGTGGTTTCAGCTCCTGTATCGTGTGACTTAATGGAGGTGATTTTTAGTATACTTGCCGCTTGTTTTCCTCAGAGCTGTTCTCTGGCCTGAGGGAATCACTTTTGCAAAGTCTCCTTGGTTTAGGCAGTTTATGACCTGCCCTCTGGCCCCACAGCTGCTCCATCCTCAGGCAGTTTGGGCATGTCTTTACACCGGGCCAAATGCCAATTGCATATTTGGGACTGAAGCCCCATCTGGATTTTTTTTATTTTGAGCCAGAAGAAAAATCCTGAAAATGTCTGTCTTTTATATTTTGTAAAGGTTGTTGTTCAAAATAGGGGAAATAGAAATTTAAACCTCGAACTGTATAAATACTTGAGTTACCTTGGCAAAATGCAAGTGCATTAAAGTGCATGCAAATAGCATGATACTGTGTTTCTTAGAAGAGGATAGTGAAGTAATGGAAAAACTTCCCAACATGGCAAAACTGAAGTTAGATCTTCCCAGTGGTTTTGTTTCCAATTTGGAAATCTGATCCATTGATTGCTTTCTGTACTATGCTTAGTAGCAAGAGCAAGTGAATTGAAAAGTAGGGACAGACATACATTTTTCCATGGCTAATACTTAACAAGATCAGGGTTATATATCCTTCTCTAAAGCTGAGTGATTCCCAGTTGTTGTCCACCTGGGACAGCAGTTGTAAGAAAACCAACACCTTTCACACATTGGTTTCCTGCTCCATTTGTCTAGAAAGCAGCTCCTGGGGGATCACTGCACTGTGAGGAGCATGGTCCTGGTTGGTATTTGCAATGACCACCTACAATGCTGTTCCTTACTGTCAGGCTGAATCTCAGTCTTTTCTGCAACGATGTTTGAAAGACTGATTAAGAAAAGTAGCCCGCATCCCACTCCCCAGCTTCTCAGGGTATTTCTTACTCCACTGAATGTAAAAGGGTGAAAAAAAAAATAATTCCAGTATGATAGTGTTTTACCCTTGCTTAAAGAAGAATGACTTTTTTCAGCAGGATTGGAAGCAGTGTGAAATCTGCTTTTGAATTAGGACTACTGAGTTTGGCAAAGCAAGGCATGTGATGCAAAACAAGTTTTTGCAAAGTCCGCTAAGACTTTCTGACCAAACAGTTTCTTGTGAGATAAATGGTACTGGGAAAGGCTTGCTGTGTGGGTAGGAGACCTCCCAAGAGTATGTTTGGTTCTGTGATTCAGTGCATGGCATCTGTCCCCTGAACAGAGAAGACATGTATCAGTGGTCCAGCAAGGAGCTGAGGGCACAGTCCTGCTGGAAACCATGGTTTTCAAATGACATGCGGATCAGGTGCTGGACTTAAAGTGACTTAACACTTGTGCCTCTCTGCCTGAGGAGTTATTACATCTCTTAGATTTGAACAATCATTCTAGGCACTCTGAGCTCACAAGAATGTAATAATGATTGCCCTGCAACATTAAAGTGTCATATAAAGATAACACAAGCTCAGCCCACCAACACTATTAAACAATCATAAACAGTACAGATTAAGTTAGCCAGTAAATCAAACCAGGAAAAAAACCCTCCCTTCTGCCTTTACCAACCCCTACAGAGACTTCTTGCTTTTGACTCTTCCTTGGAAGATTACCAGATTTGGAAACATGGGCTATTTCTGACCAATTTGGCATCAAGCACGATGCTATTTAAATTCTGGTTTGGTTAACTGCACTTTTGCCTCCACAAACTTCCCCTCTTGCTCTAAATTGATACAATAATATTTTTTCCTTCATGCCCTCTATACTTCTGTGGCTTTGTACTGTTAAATGAGTATTATGCTTAGCTCCAGAGACAGCTATATTTCAGCAGCAGATGAAGCAATTTGTGTGAGTGCCCACTTTTCACTATTTATTTTTCAAAGGTGTTGCAAGGTTATTAATTGTTAAATGTTTTGAAATTCTTCCTTGAAGAATATCATATGACTTGGAGCAGCGTTTGAGTCAACGAAGGCAAAAAGCTGTTTCTTGTATGTGTTTTGAAGTCTTCGGGTCATGTCTGTGAAGTGGTAATACCTATCTCCAATACTATGCTTTTCATTGCAATTCAAATTGCGAAGTGCTTTGCAAAGCTGATCAGAGCCATTACTGGAGCGAATTGAAAGGTTTTGATTAAATGAAGCACGATTAAAATATGCTATTTTGATGGTGCTGAACACTGTGGAATTAAGTGGATGCTAGGAGAGCTTCCTAAGGAGCCAGAGTGGGCTAGAGGCCTAACTGAAACACAAACAAACCCAGCAACTGTTTTTTATGGGAAAATGGATGTATTAGTACAACTGCCTTATTGTGCAACACAAGGTTTTTTGGTTTCATTCAAACATTAAATAAAAACAAAGAATGGAACTGTGAATATTGTAATGTCCTTGAATGACTTTAGCCAGCATGTCAATTTTGTAGATTAAGAAATCAAAGTGGAGGAAAATAAAATTACTTGCATGACTGGGATTGCCTAATATGCCAAAGATGGAGCTGGGGTTTTGAGTCCTCCAGCCATGGAGCTACCTCTCTGATACTTCACTGTAGTTTAACTTCTGGAAGAAAATAATAGTGCTTAGGCAAAAGTGGCAAAGCAAGTACCTTGTTAAACTTACAGTTCCAAGCAAAGTGAAGTGTGTAGATAAATAATGACAGTGAATTTCTCCTCTTCAAAGACAAGGGAAGATAGGTCTACCTGTAGCTTTAAATGCTTACACAGTAAATGAGAATAAAATATTAAGTGTTTCACTGCTGATCTTTTGCAACAGTTCCAGCTTTCTTGGATTATAAAGGAGTCTGGGAGCAGAGGTGGAACTGGAATTAATTTCTTCAGATTATAAAAACCAAAATGGTATTTCTTGGTATTGCTAACAATTTACCTGTTATGACAACACAAAATAGATGGCAAGAAAATACTAAGATATACCTGTGGCAACATGGATTTCATGTTGAAGTTTTTGAAAGTAACTGATCCAGACAAGTAATGCCGTGCTGCCCCAGTCTATCTTCTTTTAGGTCATTCTAAAAGACAATGCTTACTCTGCATCGTTTTGCTGTTTATGAAGTGAAACCAAGGTACTGCCTTCAAGTCAGAAAAGGCCTTCCTCTAACAAATGGCAGAGATTCAACGTCCCATTTATTGTCTTGACATTTTGTTTTAGTGTTCCAGTTTGCAAAGAGGTCTCCTGGGGTTTCTAAAGTATGCATGAATAAGAGAGAGAAACACACTCCTATTTTCTTTTGGGAATGTTGGGGATTTTAGCTTGGACACAGTCCTGGCTCTCTGTCTAAACCCATCTCTCTCATTCTTGCTGGCATTGGCAGGAATCCGGGTGGCATAGCACCCTCCTACCTCATCTTATACTTTTCCTTGCATTTTTTCTCTATACCTACCTTCATCCTCCATGCTATGGTGTTTGCTAACAAGTCTGTGGTCTCCTCAGATGTCTCTTCCATTGGCTGGCTTTTTTTACCTTTATTCATATTCCAGTGTTGTCTACAAGCACTGGTTAGTGACTGAAGCCAGATTTCTTGGTCTTTCTATGTGCATAAACTGTGTGTGTGTAAGCAATAACAAAGGTCCCTTTTTGATTGGAAAAAGGCAGGTATAAGAAGAGGACAGAAGGAGGAGAAATACATATTAACCTTCATCTGTTTATTGGTGGTATACTAAAAATTGGTCAAATACATCACACATACTAGCAATTCTCAAAGGTTGTGGGGTCACTGGGCTCTAAGCAGGTTTACACAGTGTTGGTCTTGAAAAATTATGTATGGGAATCTTCATCACATATGGGAGGGAAGTTATGTTTATATCCCAGAATATAAATGAGATGCTAACTTGAATAGCTTTGTAGCGTGGAATGTCTCTTTCCTTCATAGCTTTACATAGTTCAGTGCTTCCCCTTCTTCATGTCCTCATGCCCGAAGAATGCAGATGAATAGCTGAAAAAGGTTTGTCTCTAGTGCTGTTAGGTCATTAGGGTTCTTGGCCAAAAAATATCCCTGACCTCCCTGGTCCAAGGAAACCGCAGCAACAGCAATAATTTTAAGGAGATTATAGCTAGTGTGTCTCAGCTATTGTGTATGAGGCCTAAGGATGCCTAAGGGGATAGAGCAAAACCTGCTGTAACTCTTGTTCTCATTCTTAAGCATGTGTCCAGTGAAAACCTTTATGCTTAATTTCATGCAAAGATAATGTCTGCAGAAGATGCAGAGAGGCATTCTTCTTGTGTCTGTGTTCTTGTTAAACTTCAGGACACTGTGCATCAAAATCCTGAGAATGGAGGGTGTTTGCAGCTGAAAAAACTCAGCTCTTTGAAGGAGCTGGGCATCAGTTCTGAAAATGTGTAATTGACACTGAACTGATTGTACCACAAGTTTTAACCTTTCAAATTTCAGGGCAAGCTACTTCCAACAAATCCATGCATGTGAACATGAAGCATTTTAATTTTTCTATTTGGGAGCAATCAGCACAGCTTTCTGCTATATGGCTAACACCTCCAGCAAACTTTCTCTGAACTGAAGCCGCCCTGTGGCCTTGCAGAACAAATGAACCTTTGACAGGTGTGATCTGAGAGACACTGTTTACAACAGGCGCTGGAAATGTTGTCAAGTTGGCATCAGGGGAGCACCTGAAAAGCTAATACTTGATCGAGGAGAAGCATCAAGAGCCAAATCCCAGGATCTTGAGTTCCAGCTAGCAAATCGGAATTCTGCAGGAAGCAATAGAAAAATCTTGTGGAATATTCTGTATTCTGCCTGCATTACATCAGGCTGTTTCTATATTTCTGACTATAATCAAATACCCTAAATCACTTAAGTTGTTTGCGAAGAGGTTGATAAGAACACAGTGGTGGCATATGCCTTATGTCAGTCTTCCTCGTAGTGGTTTCTTCCGGTCCTTCACTGTTCTCACTGATCTTTTGGAGTTGTCTCTGCGTTTATAGCTCACTGGGGTCTGTGCCCAAGTTACGGTTTAACCTTTGGGACCCAAAGCTTCTAATATTGGATTTGATGGCAAGAGGGCACTAGGGGAACAACTTTTCAGTTCTTAAAAATTCTTCTGTTTCTGTTTTCTTGTTTGTGGCATTCCCCTTTGTCTACAGACCTCTTCCAGACTGCTCCAGTTTGATTATAATTTTTAAATTTGTTTTTTCCCTTGTGTTTTCTGCCATCTTTCTTTTTGCCTTTGGCTTCACAGTCTTCTGAAGAATATTTTTATTCTGTCTTCACACTCTCCCATTCCAATTGCCTCATGCACCTGCCCTAGTTTTTCTTGTGTTATTTGTACTGTGAGTTGTTGGATTTATTTACTTTTTTAAATGTTATGAAGAAAGTGCTCAAATCTTATTGCTTCATTAGAAAAGCTCACAGTAAAGCACTTGATCCTGTTTCCATATGGAAAATGGAATACACTGACTGCCTATAAACTGAACCCTCAGTAGAAGTTCCTCTGACTCTGGGAATCCTTTTCCATTGTCTCTCTGAGGAACCAGAGAAGACTAATTGAAGAACATGTATCTTAAATCCAAATCAATGTGCAACTTACATCTGTTATTTGAGAGAATAGTACTTTACTCTTTCTGATAAAGAACCCATATATAGGGAGTTGACATAATCTTCCTCAAATAGTTAATACCTGATTAGTTTCAGATTAAGCTTTTTTTCTTGCAGTTACTGTTGTTGTTCATAGTCCCAACCTTTCCTGTGTTGTGAACCTTGTGGGAAGGTTTGCTAGCGTGATAGGGCTGGGCTAATTTCACCACATTAAGAAACCTAATGATTTAAACTTCTGGATTCAGTTCCAAATGGCCAACATTCCCATAAGGCTTGTGTTTGTTGTGGAGCATTGTTTTATGTATTTTCTTTATTATGTTAAAGACCTTTTGAATGTGGTCACCGTTATGTACAAGTATCTACAGAACTGAGTATCCTTTGGAGAAAGTGAGTTTCAGCTCTTTGAGCAAGCACATAGTGTTGAAATGGGGCAATGCAGACAGATATTAGAGCCCCAAAGGTGTCCTCATGGAGAGAACATATTGGATATCTCTTCTTCCTCCAGGTTTCCCTCCTGGAAACCAGGACTACCTGTGGGACTCCCATGCCTGCCTATTTTTGCCCTTTATTATTATTATCTCTCATTGTCTTCACACAGAACATGAGTGTGTCTTGTAGGTATGTGGATCAGAATGACCACCAAAGGCTTGAGAGGCCAGTCTTGGCAAGCAAAGCCCCCTCTTTATCTCCTGGTGGGGGGGAAAAAACCCCACAACCTACCACCTGAAAAACCAATTCCCCCCAAACAGAATATGTAGGCAGTGACACTGCAAGAGCTTTTGCACGGCTGTTTAGAGAGACAACACTTTTCTGGGGGGAAAAACATATAAAAATCAATGGTATATTTTACTGTGTACACTTTGGCAAGAAAATATAAATTGTCCAGATTTACCATGGAACAGTAAAACTCCCTGGTGTCTCATGAAACCATTGTGTGTAATGACATGTAATACCTGAACACAGTGTTTGAACTGAATGAAGACTGTTGAACTAGGGGGCTGTCTTTCTAATGGTTTGAGTTAGTAGACTTTGGGTAAAGCTCTTGGGAAACAGCAATGTTGCCTGAGACTTGCAGTATAGTGTAGTATTGTTTTCTTTTAATGAACAAGGCTTTCTCCATGGCTTTTCTTTTTGAAAAGCTGTGTTTGCTTTGCAGGATATGAATCACTGCAGATGGACCGGTTCATTGACTTTAAAGGTGTTACCTCTATACTTGACTAAGCAAGTAAAACTTTGCTACTGGCCAGGTGGTGGCTGAGATTGTTACAGGCCTAAAATATTTAATGAGATAAATTCTTTTTTTTTTTTTTTTTTTTNGCACACTACTGTCAAGCACAGGAAAAGTGGTGAGGCTAGCACTCATGTACCTTGCTAAGAGGCATGGACTTCACTGACTTCTGGGAATATCCTTATCTAAATTGGAAAAGAGGAAGGAAGATTCACTTTGGGGTAACATTTTTTTTCTTCTTGAATTATAACTGGAATCATTGTGTCAAATGAAATGTATTTTTTAATTTTGAAATTAAAGTCCAACTATACTTAAAAGTACAATTTTTGTTTTGAAATGAAATCTCAATACACTTCATTTTAGAAAACATTGCAGAAAAACATGTCCTTAATTATTTACAGGCAAACTATTTCAGTGCGGATTTTGTGCCACCAAATCTTACTTTTTGATGAACAAAACATTTAAAGCAATTCAACTTGCTTGAATACTCTTGTCTATTTTAACAGTCATGGAAATACCCTGATCATTTAGTCCCAATTTCCTCTGGATCCTTGAGGCATAGTGATTTTTAAGGCAATCTCTGCTTTCTGAAAGTTGAAAGAAACAAGGAAAGCAGGTAGATTATTTAGAAAGTAGAGAGCTGTATGTAAAATGATACCTCTACCAAAACAAAATTATCTATATCCAGTATAGAGTATCTTGGTTTTCTGGGGGCATATAGCATAGGAAGCCACTATGAAGGTGCCTATGCAGTTTACACCATTTTGAAAAAAAGAGTTGAAACTCGCATGTGTAATTTCTCTGTTGACCATTTCTGGCTTGTATTAGTTTTGCACATCGCTGTGTTACTCTGCAGAACTGGCAATTACTTCTGAAAGTTCATACAGTGCACCTCATTATTGGTGTCTTTCTTTAGCAGAAATCAGCTTTCTGGATTTCTTTGCCTTTACCTATCAACAGAAAAGAAAAAAAAAGAATTATTTTCCTTTGTTTGAAAGGATGTTGTGTAAAGAGGATGAGTGAAGCTTCAAAGCCAAAAATAAAACAGCTCCAAAACCGGATTCCAGTGCCTCCAGCCTGTGCTCCCAACAGTCAGAGTAACACGAGGTCAGAGTGCTCACAAGGATTGCTGTGTATCCTCTGTTGTAGTTGTAGTTTTGCTGTGAGGCTGCAAAGAAGCTCCCTGCCACATTGCGTTTAGTAAAAATGGCAGAAGCTTTTGGTCATTTGTTTCCCAAGGCATAGCAAACTTAAAATAAGTTCTTGTTTTTACCCTCAGTTCAGCTAGGAAAATCTGCATAGCTGGGAATCTTGCTAAGTGTGAATAGTTTAATTTACCCATCAGCCCTTTCTGTAAGCAGGAAATTGTATGTTTCTGTGATGCAGTATTTTTGATCAAAGGAAAGATGCTAGCTTGCAAAAGTGCCTTTCCTGTTCACTACATCTGATTGTGCATGCAGGGTTATTTTGAACTCTGCCTGAACCAGATCGCTGTCTTACCCTGGAATTAATCACTAAGAAAACCAGTGACCCAGTTCCCCAAAGCTGCTATGATACCAGCATAGCTGCTGCTTCTTAAGCTCCTCCATGGCTCAAAAGCAAGGTGCTGAATGCCTCTGGAAAAGATGTTCTGACGCTTCTCCTTCTTTCAAAATTCACCTTTAATGCCAGCACCCCCTGGCTATCCTGTGATACTTGTCCTAATCACGCTTCAGGGTCCGTCCAGCCTGAGAGGATGACCAGCAAATAGAAACAGTGTGTATGGTACTGTCCAGGATGCTACTGAGAGATCAGGGGTTGTCCTGTGAGGGAAGACGAGCCAGGAGGTGATGGTGACCACAGCACAGACAGGACAGTGCCGTTACTGGCCATGGCACAGTCCCACAGCACCTGAGTGGGGCCAGATTGGTGACAGTGACAGGTTTCACTGGCAGCCCAGTGATTGCTGGGCAGATGCAAAGGGAAGTAGCGGGGTCCAAGTTCCACCCAGACAGCAAGTTGGGGACAGCAAGGGCAGGGCTGGGGGTGGGCGAACCTGCAGCATGGCTCAGCCTGACCTGAAACCAGGTTTCTGGGCCCTTGGGCAGTGGTTGTGTGGGTGCAGGTCCCAGGTCAGGCTGGTCAGGTCATTTAAGGGCTGTTGGTGCACTTGGACCCCAACAGCTGTTCTGATGTGGGCCAGACATTGACATGGTGATGGCAAGTGTTATTTACTACAGAAGAAGTCCTTCTGGGCTCAGTGAGACAGCTCAATGAATAAAGCCCTACTGAGTGGGAGTAAGGAGTAGTAGGGCTTCCTTTCTGGACCCCAAATTGTGAGCTATGAGTGTACCCCAAGCCAAAGCAAAGGAGAGTCCAACATTTTGCTTCTTGAGGGGCAGACTGAGAAATGGGGTCGGAGTCTTGATGGTCTGGAGTTGCTGTCTTCTGCCTGCTAGTGTCCCTTGCAGTCCCATGGTAAAGCTCTCTGCAGCTGCCGTGGGTGATCCACTCCCTTCCTCCCTCATATTGGTTATCCGGGACTGCCAGTGCTCTCCACTGTCTCTGCCCACTTGAGTGGGAAAACATATGCTGAGTTAGCAGAAGCCTAAAAGAAGTCTCCTCTGTGCTTCTCGTAAAGGCACAGCGGGGCAGGGAAGGGCATTGTGCATCTTTACCCGAGCTGCTGTTCCAGCTAGTCCTTGTAATAACACTTCACACGTGCCTAAGGTTAAACTATAAACACCTCTGCTGGCATATAGTTGCCTGCTGAGTAATGGGGACCGCTCCTCTCTGGAGACACTTACTAGTGCAGGATAGGCATATTCTGCCCTGCAGCATCTCTCATTTAAAGCTTTCCAGGCATTGCTTCTGTCTGGCAAAATAAAATAAAGCTTTCCATTAAGGCAGCCTCCTTCTGTCCTGCACTGTTTTGGGATCTGGCTGGAATGATTACCAAAGGGTCCACAAAACTGTCCTTGGGTGCTGGCACTGGTGAACTTTATTTGTTGATCCAAGTACAACAAAGTGAAAAGCACAGTGTTGTATCTGTATTTTCATGGCATCCTGCTTTTTTACCCTTTGTGGGCTAATTACATTTATGTGTGCCAAAGAGAGGGACGTTTCTGTATTAATGAAGTGTTTGGGTGAATATAAGTTTTGGAAAGGGGGAGAAAAACTGGTTTTCCTGAATCTGTTTCTTTAGGACCAGTTGATATTCTGCCCGCACACTAAAAGAGCATAAATATAAATCTGGTTCAGTGTATGGCTTTGGTTTTGAATATTAAATAGAGCTGCTAAAAAGCCCAGGTGCAGAATTCATATGGATGAGAGAGCTGGGGAGGGAGAAGTGTAATCTACTGACCCAAGCACTGCTCCTTAGGCGGCCTTTCCGCTCTCTGATACCATCTCCAACACTGGCTCCTTTGGCACGTGGCAAATTCCAGGGACCAGTACTTCTAAGCAACACAAGCTCAGGAAACAGTGTCTCCATCCTCCAGTTTTCTCTTGTTGAGCACTGGATATGCAGTGCTCATGAGCTGTCCTGGCAAGAAGGGCTCAGGGTGTGGTGAAATCAGGTTCCTGCTATGGAGAGGCTACCTGCCTGCCCCGCAGCAGCACGGTGGTGCCATGGGTATCAACAGCCCTAGACGGGTTCTATTGGGCAGTCAGAGCCAATGCCTTGCTATTGGGAGGTGGATGTATCCATTTTAAATTATGCAGCAGGTACAATTTTGACCTGTGGTTCTGCTTGTTGGAAAGCTGTTCCAGTACTTTGCTAGTCCAGTGGTTACAAACGTTTTTCTAATTTCCAGCCTAGGATTGTTTGTGGCCAGTTTCTGTCTAATTTGTTCTCAAGTCAATGAGAAGAAGAAAGCCCAGTGTAGTGAATGTGGTCTGCCCTGGGAGCTTGTGGAAAAAGCTTGCTGAGCAGGTCACTCCTGGTCTTGCAGCATCAGCCTGGTGACTCTACACTTGCCTGAAATATTCAGTGTGGTTCTAATGTCCTTTAAAATAAAGGAAGGTGGGTCTGCTCCCAAGCTTGCAGAAGCCCGTGGAAAGGCCCATGTTGAATTCAGTGGTCTTGAGAATTAAGCCTTACAATGTTTGCATAGAGCTGGCGCCAGATGCATCTTCCACCCACAGTTCAGGCAATGAACATGTGTGCACAAGGCTGGTGCAATTATAATAGAGTTCAAAGGGAGCTATACAACCAAGGAGAAATATTCATAGGCTGATCCATGGCTCAACAGTATACTTTCACACAGCTGCCACCTGTAGCGCAGGGCCTCTCCAGAGAAGGGAACATCAGACGTGCCCTGGTCCCCCAGGATTATGACTTGTATATACATGCTCCCTGGGGACAGGGATGAAATTACTGCATGTGGGGTTCCTGTGTGTGTATTTTGTGAAAGTCCTGATCAGGTTGTTGTGGTCAGGAGCACACAGCAGCTTGCTTGCTTGCAGTTTTATCTGGAAGAAAAGTCTTTGGCAACACGCGTTTTTGCATTAAACACAGATTTTTCTGGGGGTGAAGCTGAAGTGTAGGCAGCACATAATGATTCATGTGGAAACAGCAATTGCAGGAATGGCTATGGAGAGGGTTACAAGTAGACTTTGTGAATGAGGTGTTCTCAAACACCATAATCTGTTGAGAAAAGACTGATGTGAAGATGAATATGCTGATATTTGCTTCAAGAAGATACCAGAAAGTTTTGATGGTGTGAAACTTCGTGCTCTGGGTTGGTTGGTCCCTTTTCAGTTGTTCTTGTTTTTCATCTCCAGAAGTGCCATTTTTGGGGTATGAATTCCTCTGATATCTCAAATACAGTAGGTGTGGGGCAGGAAAGAGTTGACCTTAAGTAGGTAGGATGTGGTGACAGAACATGGGGGTTTGTCACATCCTGAATCCCTGTATCCCTGGGGAGACTACAGCTGTGTCACACCCCCAACACGGTGGTGGTATTCTGCAAGTAGCAGTTGTCAGCTTTCACATAGGGAGAGAAAGCTATCATTGAAACTACAAATGGTCTTCAAATGTCTCTCATTTGTGTCATTAAAGGTAGCATTGCAGACCTTTGGGTCAGGGTGTGCTGTCTTGCCTTCTAGTATTCACATTCCAGTCTGGCTGATTTCTCTTCACTCTTCTTCATCTTTATGCATTCTGTAAGGGCTGCCATGTTGTGATCCTTATGCTGCTGTGTTTTGCTGGCAAGTGAAGCAGTTGGTGTTTGCTCTGTATTCAATTACAGTGGTTAAGGACATTTAAAGTGAGAGCTAGGAGTGTTTTGTCATAGTGTGCTCTTACACAGTATGATTGTGTGGGAGATTGTGGATGATAAATGCAAAAGGAAAAAAAATATATTTTCTTTCTTACTCTTGTCAACTCCAGCAATTTTAATGTGGGATTTTTTTATATATATTAGTTTTGGGTTTTTTTTTTGTTTTTGTTTTTTCTTCCTTCTTTTAAGACCCAGGTTCCTGGAGTTCGGTCATTATTAGAAATCTTGACCCGCTCTGGCTTTTATAGCTACATGGGAAAGCCTGGAAACATGAGTCCCAAAGGTGTGAAATCTGTAAAGGTCATAGGAGTTCAACCTTCATTTATACCTAAAATTTTGTGATTTGCTTAGGTCACCTCACAGCATCTCAGGGACCTGTCTCAAGGCACTGAATTACTTAAACCCAGTAGTATGAGTTTCTTTTTATTCTCACTGTCCACTTGCTGGTGTGGTGTCAGAGGAAGAGCAGGAGATGAGACTGTGACTCAGCCTCTCTCCCAGCGAGCTAATAGGCATGACAGGAGAAAATTGCATCTACCCGGAGTGGTGAAAAAATTACATTCACTCAATGGAAAGGAAACAGCCCCTTGTCTTGGGGCAGGGGTAAAGTGATATCTTTCGTTATCCTTAATGTGGATGAGTATCTACAAGGGGTGGTCAAACCCACACCCCACCATAACCGTTATTATTTACAGCACAGTTACCTTCCTATTGATGTCACTGGAAATATATTTAATATTGCTACCACCTCTTAGCATGGCCAAAGATCTTGCCAGAAGAGAACCTGGTAGTCCAGAATTCAAGCTCTGTGTAAATAAACAAATATTTCAGTAAATCCCTGAGAATGGAAGCTGGGGGCCTTGGCATAACAAGCAAACACATAAAAAATTGATTTTTTTGTTTGTTTTGCATTTGATTTTAATAACAGACAAAATTTTCTAAGCAGGAGGATTGCATGTATTGTATACAATTTGTCTAGAGAATACTTTCTCTAGAAGCAGGGGGGGCAGAGAAAAGGAGTAACTTCTCAGAGAGAATCACCTACTGCTTTTGTCTTCCATCTAAAATGAGGTGCTAACTCATAAGCTGGAAGCTTTCTCCTGCATCGGGATAATACAGCCTTATGACCATGCTATACACTTTGCTCCTGTTCCAGTAAGTGCACTGAAGTGTGCAGTGAAGGTGAGCAGGGGTGTTTGACCCGGGCTGTTTGCTAGCCAGGCACTTCCCTCCTTTAACACCCATTTTTCAGAGCAGAACTTTGCAGAAATTCAGATGTGATTGTGCATTGAGTCTTTTTTTACTGCCAGCCAACCAGATGAGGCTAGTCTAATTTGCTTCCACGATTTTTAATTGGGAACAAAGTGTTTTGAGGTTTTGTTTTCAGACCGTTGAAGGTTGGATTGGTCCTTGGCACCTTTCAATGCCTATCCAGTTTTGTTTGGTAGAATGCAAACAGGTTGAAAGCATTGTACTGTTTACATAAATAAATAAATCCATTCAATTCCCCCCCAACCCTCCTGCCCCAAAAACATCTTCCAGGATTTGAAGTTTCATAGAAACTTGCCTGATTCAGACAGTAAGGCATGCAGGAAGAAGGTCTTTGCATCAATAATAACCAAATGAGTGGGGTGTAGATAGTTGCTCTGCTGTGTGGTTTTTGGACAACCTGTTATTTGACTGGATCGTTGCAGCTTTAAAACTGGGCAGATTACCAGGGTGCTGTCTATATTTAAATGGCTGTATGCTCTGGGTCAGCTTTGGAGCCCAGCGGCTGGTATGGTGTTTGCATTTTTGTGGACACACTAATGACAGGAACAATCTTTTGCCTTTGTCTGTGGGTAGAGTTTCTTATCAGTCATTTCACCACCTGATTAACAGGTGCAAACAGGTACTTGGGCATCTAAAACCTTGGCTAACTGTAAGCATGAACTGTGACTTCAAAACTAGATACTACTTGCTTAACAAAGTAGCCTCTATTCAGTTGGTGCTGTACCTTTGTAGAGAGCTAGCACGGTTTACCTAGCATTACCTTAAGGTCACAAGGTTAACCTTGTACTGCCTAATATGTGTTTGTTTTGTTTTAAAAAACTTTTACAGGGCATTAGTTGTTTCATCAATGATCTCAGTCTGCAGGAAGTAGTTACAGCTTTACAAGCATCAGAAGAGCATTGGTCATCTATGAAAAGTAACAATCTGGTTTATTAATAACTACATCTTTATGATAATCCATGAATTAGTCAAACAAGTGTTATAATCCTGCATTGAGGCACTGAGATTTTGCGTGGGTCAGTGGTACCATGTTAAAATTGAAACTTCGGGTTTGGAAGGTCTTATTCTGCCCACACTCTCACCAGCAGGCAACGGGCTGCACCTGCACTGATGTGATGTGCATTTGTGGGGGAGCAGCGCAAGCTGGGTGAGAATGGGGGTAGGCAGTGCCTGGATTGCAGCTCCAAGCTTGCCTCTAGTGACCTTTCTTTCTAACTGAGGATTGCAGAATCTTTTTGTTCTGACGTCTGCCACTCAATGATTTTGAGGAAAAGGGGCAGCAGATCAAGACCGTTAAAATAAGCTAAATATAAACATTGTTGGGAATCAGAATGGCTTTACTTTGCTGGAGACAAGTTGTGCTTCACATGTGAATGATCTTCCTTTGACCTAAACTTAAACCATGAGTTGAGGGAACAACCATTTATAGAATTGGTTAGGTCTGTAATTCACTGTGTGAATAACAGGATGGTCTCAAAGAGAAAACAAAGATCTTACTTCTCGGCAAAGATGCAGAATAAAACTATCAAATTTCTCTTGGCTTTTCTTGTTGTTACTGGTGTTTTTTGGTTTGGTTTTTTTTTTTTCTTTTCTTGAGTAGAATTGGTGGGGCTTCAGAAATACTTTCAATCAGTGTAAACCATTTCCTATTGCGGCTGGCAGCTGTTCTCTCAGTGTTTGCAGATGAGGAGCACAGCAGCACTCCTTAAGAAACAATTTCTTGTGAAGAACAGATGAGTCTGACGTTCTGGTTAAGGGAGAATGCACCCCCATAAATTACTGCATTATTGTATATGAAGAATACTTTTGTAGTCTGCCATTGGAGCGACCATTGAGTGGGATTCTGCATCCCACTCTTGAAAACGGTCCCAGCTCAGCCAAATACTTGAGCGTGTGCTTGAAAGCTAAGCACTGACTTCAGCAGCTTGCCTAAGGGCTGACTCAGGTTTCATGCTGGTCTGGAAGGCTGCTGTAGTTCTCCCAACTGTTCTCAGATGGTGTTTCCTCCGGTGAGAGCAGACAGCAATATTTGTGTGCTTCCTGTGCTTGTGAAATACAACGATCACTCCTCCATAGCAGTGCTAAACTCTCTCTTTCGCAATGCAAAGACAAAACTTATTACATGGTTGGATCACTGGGGAGTGTGAGTGTGTGGGTGACATCCACTGATGCGGTGGTGTTGATCTGGAGTGATCAGTGGCCCAGATTCACATTTGCTTTAAGTTCACTGATTGTGAGTTACGGTTTTGCTGTGTGCATGGCACAAGGGGTAAAGTTGTCGTGAAGCAAGAAAGTTAAATAACATAGCTGCCTCCTGTTAAGGAAGGAGAGCCAAATCAAAAGATATGAAGATGATTATTCAGGATTGAATAGTGCTCTTAATTTTCCACGCCACCATCTGAGTGTTGTAACATGTGACTAGTTGAAAGCCTGCTAGGCAGTCTGCTGCAGGGATGATATGCCTTAGTCATGATGTCTCACCCTGAAGGCGCTGAGATGTGCTATTACTGTGCTGGGTATGGATATTGTTAGAATTATTTTTTCCCCCCCACAATGTTTTTTATAGTGTTTTTTAAGAGGAAAGGCACTAAATCAGCCTCAACATGTCAATGACCAATTGACATCCCAGAAAACTAGTTACTGTGAAGGGCAGGAAGCTGGTGATGGTTGGTGTCTGTGCAGCTGTAGGGTAGGAGACTGACTGCAACCTATTGAGCATAGCTATGCTGACTATACAGATTGCTGGGAGATCAGATTCATCACGTGTGTTTGTTCCTTCTGTATTGATTCAATGTGCTGAAGTGAAGGCAGTTCAATACACTCACAAGAAAGGGGAAAAAAACAAGGGCTGACAGGCATGTTGTCACTTTTGGCAAAAATAAATGTACAGTATAAACCAGTTTGCAGAGCTGTACAGCCCTGCCTTTGTGTTTTGAGAGTGCACATGATTTACTGCAGAAATCAGTTTGGCATAGCATAGCTGTGCAGATTCAGCAGGACCTACCATTATCTTGTCATGTTTTTTAGCAAATTGACTTTTACAAGGCAGCAATTCAAAAACATGAAAGAGAAATGTGCTGAACAACCCATCCCTTCTTGTCCCCCCATCCAGTGTGTGCTGGCAAATCTGCCACAGCTGCACCCACGGGCATGGTGGTGCTCGGCTCCCTCGCTTGCGGGCTTTGGGTATTCTGTGTGTGTAAGCTGGTGTGGGTCTTGATTTTATTATTGTGCTCTCAAAGTCCCAAGTTGCTGACTTTTCAACTAAGTACGGTAGTTCAGACATGGCGTTCTGTCATGTTTCACTTTACAGGCTTAATAGGATTTCATTGGTACAGCAAGAGTAACAAATGCACTGTTAGCAAAATTTTGCAAATCTTGCTGCTTTTCAGCTCTGCTCACCTGTGCCTGCTCTGCCTGCAATCTCAGACGGACAAAGAAAAATGGCCAGAAAGCAGCCAGGTTCCTGGGCTTGCCCTAACTAGCATCACCTTTCACCACCCCTGACAGCAGATTATTGAGCTAGATGGTCAGATTCAGAAGGACGCTTTCTGTGTTTTGAAAGTATGTCTCTATTCCAGTGTCTGCACTGAAGTAGCCATGGATACAGTATTTCTGCATTCTCAGATGTTTGGCAAATGTGTCTGGATTTTTGTTTATTTTTAAGGGGTTAATTTAAAATATGTAAAACTTTCCTACCTTCTGGGAATTCAGGACATTGAGCCCATATATGCCTCAGCAAATGGCTTCTATTTAATAATATCTTTGGATGTTGCCATTAAGAGACGGCTAACTCGGACAGTTAAGCTGTGGATGTGCCAAAGGGTGAAAAAAGAACAAAAAGTAAGACAGAGGGGAGATGGAAGAAGAAAAGTTCTTTGTGAAGGTTTTTTTTTTTCAATGGATAATGTGTACAAACTGTAGGGGCGGAGATGCTCTAAGGAGCATTCTGAGATAACAAAATAGCTTGCTTAGCTAAACAGGGTGGATTGAAATGACAGCCTTACCCATCCTTCTCTCTCGCTCTTCTGCGAACTAACCAGTGCTCAAGCAGCAGTGTTCATGTGTGGAGCAGGGCTGTGCCCAGATCTGTTTCCTCTTCCCTTGGGTTTTGAGATGAAACTTCAGGGCTAGTGTTTTCCGTCCAGCTCCCGAGCTTAGCAACTTTTGTGTGAAGAAAGTTAAATGGCCAATACCAGTGCCTGCTCCTCACAATTTGACAGGTCCTCTGCCACCAGCATGTGCCTGTGTGTCACCACACTGCATGAACCTGCTCCACAAACAGTGTCTCAAGCTACAGCAGTCATTTTCTTGAAGACACAACTATTTCCTCAACAGAACTTTCCTCTGTAGAAAGTACTTTTTTCCTTTCCTTTCTTCTGCAGAAACTATTTGTCACTCAAAAGACCCATCTGGTTTTGAAGACTGGCCAGGCAGACCAGAGATGCCAGTGAGTGAGACCCATACTGATGCAGCAGGTTTCAGACCCCCCTGCAGCCTGTCCCTTGTGTAGATTTTACTTCCTGTCACAATTAAGGTCTTAAAATCTTTTGAATGGCTCACCAAATAGGAAAACCTCTACTCTGTATTAATGGTTAATGGGTCTTTCTAGCAGATGTAAAATCCAGTGAAACATATACAGTTTCTTTGGTTTTAACAGGAACAGATGATTTAATAAGCAGCTATAAATCTCTTGGGAATGTACAGACATAGTCAAACAGCACACTTCTGCCAGATTTTTCACTGACTAGACTTATAGCCTATGAGTCATAGCGGTCTGCTCCACTCTCCACCTCAAATGCCTGTTGTTGTTTTGGATTTTAGAGGTGCTCTGTGCTGCATATGGGTTTTTTTATCACCTTCTGTTAATGGGCTTGCTCTTTCATCCAGGAGACAGCATTCAAGCAGTCGACTGTGTGTGCATGACAGTGCATGACATTTCTTTTCCATTCCCTAGCCCAGTTTGTGATTTTCTTTAAAATTGTATAGTGAAAATGTTTCTGATGATTATATTAATACAGCCTCCCAACTGGGCTTAGTAGTGGGAATCTGGTTAAATTAAAGGAGGTATAGTCAGCCTTTTTCTTAATACAGCAATGCTTTCCTTACAGCAGTCTGTGCCCAACTTACGACATTTAATAAATCTATACTAGCAGTATTTTTAATAGATTCAGTTATTATCAGCTCTTTAGAGGTAAGGAAACCAAGACAGACAGCAGAAAGCTGTTTCAGTCAGTTACCTGTGGCTCATGCTGAACTGCAAGAGAGGGTTCTATTTCCTAAAGTATCGAAATGCCATTCCAAATGGATGTAAAATGGCACTGTGTTTTACATCTGTTGTCTTTTATATTGTGCTGTTCTGATGGCTTTCCATAAATGTCTTCGATATCTAGGAACTGGGGTTGCAAGCTCCTGTTTTATTTTAGTCGGTTCACAAGCTATGTGAATTACACTTGGGAGCCACTTTAGAGGATGTGAGGTATTAGAATTGCTAAGATTTGCTCCAGGGTCACACCCTGGTAAACCAGAGATGAAACTAGTGATAAAACATGAGGCTTTGTATGGAATTTTTAACCATCGTGGAGCTTCTTACAAGACAGGTGCAGTGCAGCTTATTCTGAACTCAGCTGGATAAGAGGGGATTTTAAAAATGGCCCACAACATAGTTTTGCACTGTGTTTTATTTTGTGTGTCTAGAGTGTGACCAGATACAAAATCTAAGAAACATGCAAAATTCTGAGTTTGTCATACACAGGCAGGAAAAATCAGGCTCTAAATCTTTCACTGGCTCAGGACAGCATTTGCATTTGTTGTACTCTGGGACTGTGTAAATCGTGAGGAAAGTTTCTTATTTCAGTGGTAGGGATGATGAAGAAACCCTGTTCATGTTTGGCTTTTTTCAGGCTGGAGGAAGTATCAAAAATGCATAGATATGAAGCAGGTTAAGAAACTGGAAACAGCCTTGGAAGTTGGATTAGTGTACAGAATTGTACAACGTGATCAAAGATACATATTTTTTTAAGTTTATGGTGAGTTTGAGTCGTTCCAATGCTGTTTGCTTCTGATTTCTCATTGCTTCAGAAAGCCAAACAGGTATTGTTACTAGGTGAAGAAAGCTATCCAAGGTCATACAACTGGATGGTGTCAAAATCAAGAACAACATTTGATTCTTCCAATTCCTTGTTAGGTCCCTCCACACTGTGCAGGAAGCAGAGTAGAGGGTTTCAACCCTATGTGTATGGGGGGGAGGTGGGAAGCCCTTTCAGCTCTTTCTGGCAAACTGAGAGTATTGTTTTATGCTTTCAGTAAGCACAGAGCTCTCATGTTTACTGATGGGACTTTCACACGTCGGGAAATTAGAAAACTGAAGTCGTAATAAGCATGTCTGTTCTTGAATGGGGAATTTTCCCCAAAGCAAGTTGTGATGCATGCTGCTGATGATTTGAATCTTACAGTTCAGACTTTCCATAAGCTGCTTCCAGCATTGTATGCACTAACCTGTTTGCAGTGAACATATACACACCCAACTGCAAGGGTAACAGCCATGAGTTACATGTTCAAATCTCGGCATAACTCTGTGTGATTCATTTGCCAGTGCCTTTAGAAGTTTGGTCCTACTGTGGTGTTTAGATGGAGGTGTTGGTGCAGTGTTCAGTGCTCATGCTGTTGCAGGCACAGTTAGGGTTTAGTTAGAAATCAAGACTTTTAGCAGAGCTTTTTCTAGCACTTCTTCACTGGCTGCAAGGTCCTTTGCAAACTTTCTGGTGTGTGGTCTTTGTGCGCTAAATGGCTAACACTCGGCCTGTGTTGTGGGATTTCACCATTTTCATAGTATGAACAGTAAGCAGCAGCAGTTCCAGAAAGTGAGTTGTCCATCCCCTTAAAGCAATGTACATAGCAATGGGGATCATCATGTGACTACATGGACCTTATCCAGTGTTTTAAAGGAAAAATATCTATAACAGTGTCTTGGCCTATATAAGCTGTATAGTTTTCCCAGACTTGGAAGAAAAACACTGATACTTTCCCAAGTTCCGCCCTTTTCAGTTTGATGTAAAAAAATGTTGATTCTTGCTTTTCTTTTGTCTCTAAAATGGGAAATACTTAATTAAAAGAAGAAATTATGCTTTTTCATGGCAAAAGGCAAAATCTTATCTCTGAGCCATCTGTTTTGATGAGAGTAAAGCAGAACGTGTACTTTTTTTTTCCTTCACCACTAATGGTAGAGGCAATTATTTAAGAAGAGACAAGTAGGTGTGTGATTCCCCAGCAGCTTAAAAGGGGGTGTTGGGAGAGCCCTTCCTTGGATATGAGGCTGTTTTCAGAGGCTTCCTCCAGCTCTATTTGGAAGAGTGCACAGCATCGGAGGAAGAGGAATGACCTTGCTTTTAAGGCATTCATCTGGAGCTCGGGCGCTGGGAGCTGTGAATTCCCAGAGCTGGGACTGGCTTCCTCTGTGGTCTGCAGTGTGTTGCTCAGGGGATGTCTGTGCTGCACAATGGAGCCTGGCGCAGAGAGCCCTGGAGCTGAGTCCAGGAGGTCTGCATGGCCCCACAGCACAGTGGGGCACTGTGTGGAGGCACGACCTCCTTCCCGAAAAAATACAGCTGTGCTAGTTCAAGCACTGCCCTGTGCTGCTGGGGCTTTGCTGCTACCAGTTCTGGAGTTATGGTGGTCGTGGCTCAATTGAGCATCTTTGTACCACACTCCACTGGTAAACCCAGGAAGCACTGAGTTACTGAGAAACTAACACAGAGTTCACAAAATGTTTTTGAACTGTCTGCATGGTCTGGTTTTGGATTTCTTCTGTTTTGCACAAGCTCATCCTAGTCACTCCGGTGTCACTGACTTTCATTTCCTCTGTGGCAATGGAAATGAACTAGAAGGAAAGCCTAATTTCAACTGTTTCCCATGCCCAAATTGTTTTCCAGGAAGAAGAAAGTTCTGATATCCCTTGGAGTTCAGCTGACCTCCACTGCCTTCCAGGTCCTAACTATGATCTCAGGGGAGGCAGCAGAGCCTGGTGGTCAGAACCTGGTTGGTCACACGCTGTTTCTGAGGGGCCACTGTGCAGCCTCTTGCACAAAGCCACTTAACTCCTTTGTTCCAAGCAGCCACGCAAGAGTGACATTTATCGGGTTTTGTAAAGCATGCTCAGCGCCATGAAGGAAAGAACGAAAGGAGCTGTGCATATTCAAATCAATATTGTGTTTATCTGCTGTATCCAAAATAGAGAAAAAAAATAGCTTTATTGTCTGTGGCTTGAAAAACCTGCCTGCTGTGATGACTATGACAATATGAGAGACAAACTCTTTATATGCCTAAGAAAAGACATGATGTCGCTGGCTTTGATTTCAATGAGGTATAGGTGATGGGAGTAGTGCTGGGCTTGTGCTTGCGGTATCCTTCCTCTCTAGATATCCTAAGCAGAGCTCACAGGCATCCCCCAGCACGTTGTCAGCAGTTCACAGGGTCTCTAGGTCAACTTGGATGTTCAAGTCATGACTAAAATAAAGGAAGCCAACTGCAGAAGTTAGCACACAGATAAGTTATTGCTTTTTGTCCAAAGGAATATCAGTCTGTCGCTTTGTTCTTAGAGTGTCTTGGCTAATAGGCTTTGGAAGATAAGATCTATCCAGTCAGAGTGGTGGCATAAACTTCATGTGAACTTTCATAGTTGGCGATCAAAAGGAATCACAAAACATGTAGTCATTATTTTTCTATCTATTTATTTATTTATTTAGAAGTCCAAAGAGTGCATAGCACTATTAGTTGTGATTTTTCTCATATAAACAAGGTGATATCTTACCGGATGTTCAGCCTTAGGCCCTCTTATTTTCCATTTTTAATTTAAGAGCTCTTTTGCAGTGGGGGGAAAAAATGCAAAAAGTCAACCATCACCCGTATGCTGCTTCAGAAACCAGCACTGCATTATTGAATATACCTGTCCTCATGCCCATTGCTTTGCTAAGAGATGCTCTCCCCTTTATTAGATCCATAGATCCAATGTTACAATAGAGATGGTTCTCAACAGCATCTTCTTTGTCTGACTACCTGAAGGCAAGTACAGGAAGGGCTACCTTGACAACAATTTGAAAAGTGCCTCTTCTGGCGGGGATTTGACTTAAAGGATCTGTATTCACATCATTTATGTGGTCTGAGAAGGATCTTGCCCCTCTGTTCCCATTAAGTCAAAAAATTACAGTACTTGCTCAGATGCATACAAAATTTAGTCCTTGCAGAGTTATATTCTTGTGAGCCCTGCTTGCGTTGCAATGCCAGGTGTGAGGGGGTCTGTTTTTTAAATTGCCTTCTAGTCCCATGTGTAGCATCTTGTGTCTCAGGATGCGTACTGTGAACAAGGGCAACCGAAACTTGTCCTTTCACTTAAAAGAAACAGTGGTGAACTAAGACAAACTGAGATATCTCACATTCATGTAGGGTCAAATCGGAATTCCTGTGGAATTTCAAGCAACTCATTGACATCACTCCTGATATGGCTAGTTCCCAGAGGAAGCCTGCTTGTCTCATTTGCCCCTCTTCTTGGGGTATAAATCCATGCTTGATGGGGCTATATGCAGTAAAAGACAAGGTATAGGAAGAGACTAACACCTATAAAGGGCAAAATTTTCCTGTTTTGTCCAGGCAGGACAAATAGTCTTCCCTCGGGGTCTTCCCCCCTCTGTCAGTTTTGGTCCTACAGCTTCCTGTCTTTCCTTTTCAGGCATGCCTGGGATACAGCACAGCCATGCACAGCAAGGGTGTTGACTGGAGCGCAGATGGGTTGCAGACAGGGCTGGCTCTGGAGAGTTAAGGAGCAGAAGGACTTATTTACATGAGGTTCCCACCTTTTGGTTATCCCTATGGCTTGGCTTGTGCCTTGGCCTGGTGCCATCTGACACAGTTTGCAGCACTGGGATGTTGAGGGCTGGCTGAGCTGGCTGCCTGGGCCCACAGCCAGTTTGTATGGCTTGTTTGGCTTTGCACTGCTTTCCTAGCAGGGTGAGCTGTAATATATGTCTCCTGTCATGAATCAGACCATAGGTATGGATAATTCTCAAACCAGGCATTTACATGAGTTAATTCCACGTTGTTCAGGTTTAAAGTTGTTCTATTAAGGAATTATTGAGCTTATTGCTCAGCAGATTTTCAACTTCATTAGTAGGTTTAGCATGGGGAGTGTGTCCCAGTTATATCACCAAACAACATCTTAAAGCTTTAATTGCCAAATAAAACCTCTTTCCATCTCTCTTCTCTGAAATATACAACATTACTAAAGCACCACTTTGGTAAAATATTGTAGCACGTTTGGCGTATTTTTAAGTTCTTTTGAAGTCAATGTTTAAGTGCTTTGCTGAATCAGGGCCTAAAACAATAATAGCCACAAAGTTAAGCCACTTTATTTCTGAATGAGTGTTTGCACAGGAGTTGAATGTGTGTCAGCTTCTTGTCATGAACCCCCAGGTACAGATATCATCTTAGTTTCACTGAATCACTAAGCAACTTTTGCAAATAGCAGTCTTGCACCCAGTTGAGATGTCAGGGTCAAACCCAAGTATGGCAGGATTTCATTCGCAGAATAAGATCAAACTGAAATGGGATACAGGACCATAAAGGGATTGGCAGCATCTCAAAGACTGCACAGCTATGATTAGTCATTTCCTATATACATATTGTGTGTGTGTGTGTGTGTATATACATGCACATTTTTTTTTTCTGTGTTAGTGAAATTAGTATAGTGCTTCAAACATGATCCTCATTGGGCTATTAAAGAGGTCATGGAAATTTTTAATTCTCCTGCTAGAAGAGAGAGTTGTGGAAATACTACGTGGGTAATGGATCTGATGCTGAAATGGGGGAAGAAAGCAAGTTCATAGCTGACTGATCTTAGACCTGCACCTGTGTAGTCGCATTGCAACTGGGGGACTCATGTTGGGCCAGCTCCTTTTCTATTGTTTGCAGGGCTACGATATACTTTTGTACTACTTACTATGATAACGCAATTCTAGCAAAACATGATGCAGTGCGGCAAAATTGAAGTTAGTGTGCCACTGAAGTCAGTGGATATTTTAATCGCTTCAGTAGAATGATGCTTTTGGGGTCAGAGGTGTTATATTTTGCTGCTTATTTTATTGCTGTGCTCTTATGCTGTTGTGTTGGAGTGTTAACAATAAAGGCCAGTGCTCTGGACTGTTAATTCAAAGACTTCAGTGGTATCATGGGACTACTTCAAAGAGTATGGTGGCTGCTGTCCTGGATGTCATCACCTTGTCCCAGCTGGTAGTCACAGAATGCCCTATGCA
The DNA here is from genome assembly GCA_008711295.1 of Anarhynchus alexandrinus. Lineage (NCBI taxonomy): Eukaryota > Metazoa > Chordata > Aves > Charadriiformes > Charadriidae > Anarhynchus > Anarhynchus alexandrinus. The sequence continues at coordinate 4,736,747 of VUYV01000053.1, forward strand.
CAAGTACTGAGTGCTGGGCCTCTAAATAAACTGCCAAGAGCACAGTTTTTGTAGTACACACATGCTTTATATTGTGAGCTGGTTGGGGCCTTTTCCCTGATTTCCATACCTCTGCAAGTCACTGCCTGATGATGAGGAAGCGCTGCTGCCTAGCTCTCTGCCTTTCCCAGTGAGGTCAGCAGGAGCTGTAGGCACTTGCCTTTCCATGGTATTGTGTTAAAAACATACTGGGATAGGGCACTCAAGCTTTGCTTTTTGCTGTTGAGTCTTTTAAATTTATCTAAGTCCAAACATATACATATCTGTTGAGGTCATTGGAAAGATGGTCAGTAGCTGTGGTGTAGACATGACATGAGAGGGAGAGAAATAAGGTGGCCATCTGCTGTGGGAAAGGGGCAGAAGCCCTTCTGAAGGGCAGAAAGTTATTTGAGGAGGGGGAAAATCATAAATTGTCTTACAAGAGTATTTTTATATCAAACTCCATTTTATTTAAATATGCGAAGGAAAATGTTACTGAAGTTAGTGCAGTGATTAATCTCTATTTACACCTACCAGAGACTTGTCTTGTTGTTGTGGGCGGCTTAGTCTGTAGCTCATCTCTGGTTTTGTCTTTTTAAATCCTGAAGTTGATGTTGTGTTTTCACCTACTGAAAGTGATAAAATTTCATGAGCCACTTAGGAGCAAATCTGATTTTTGTTTCCTCTCCTGTTGCTGATAATGGCCGCTTGATTTGGAAAGTGTTCAGTAAAGAATCTCAGACCATGCATCTTGTGGAGAGAGCGGCTCACATTTCCCTTTCCAGTCTCAAGAGCAGACACGCCAGGTGTGCCACAGTGAGGTCTCTTTCACTGCACACTCATCCTTTTCAGTGCATGTCTGCTCCTGCGTGTATCACGTGGCTTCTGCATCCTGTGCTTGTGACTGCAGAGCATAGGAAGGAGTGTGTTCAACCAGTCAGAAATGGGAAGTGTATCGGAAATAAGAAACTAAACGTCAGCAATGTATGAGTAATGGATTGTCTGTCTCCTGCAGGGGATAAAGATACATATTCCAATGCTTTTTGATCACGGTGTAGCCATGACACTGTAATTAATCAAATATCAGCTGTTCATCATGTCCTCTGTTTATGATGCTGAACTCTGTTCTGATCCTAAATCTTGTTCTGAGGTGTTGATGTGCTCACAAAAAAGCCCAATGAGAAAAAAGTAAAAGGTGGGACTGGTTCTTGTTTCACTGGGGCCAATCTGAGCTAAATATTTCACCTTTTGGCAAGGTGAATTGGGAGTGTATTTGTGAAGCTTAGAATAGAAATGTGCTTGTCTGGGGTCTTCTGTGATAGTCACCTGCCCAAGACCAAAGCTTGGGCCATAGTTTTACTACTGTGCTTTGTACCGACATATTTGTGCATACATAATGTATTTTAATGACTTCATTTGTTTTGTTTGGAACTTTAAGCTGTAACGGAGTGTATATGTAATGCAATGAACATTTTCAATTGTTTATAAATACTAGCTTGCATGCTCCCCTGAGATCCTTGCCATATGTGCAGATGTGGTCACCTAATGAAGTGCTACAGAGCCTTGTGATAAACTCTGGAGTGGGACGTGATGCAGATGGTTGGTACATACTCCCATGCTACCAGTAATGGGGTCTATAGAAAATCTGAGACTGATCAACCATTTCATCTGTCCATTGATTGATTCCTAGGCTTTTTGTTTTTTTTTTTTTAATTACTTCCATGTCCTTGAGTACTACCTTTGCGGTGACATAGGGTAAAACATTCCTTTCTTGGGAGGAGTTACCTGTCTCCCTCTTTCCCCAGTTACACTACTGAAACTGTGCCCACTTACAGCATGCGATGAGTTTAACTCAGTCATACACTAAATGGATCTTTTCAAGACAAAAACATGTCATAACTTGTTATATAAGGAGGTGATTGGTGACAGCCAACGTGTCTTCATTAAAGGCAAATCGTATCTGACAAATTTGGTGGCCTTCTTTGACGGGGTTACAGCACTGGTGGATAAGGAAGAGCAACTGACATCATCTACCTGGACTTGTGCAAAGCATTTGACACTGTCCTGCACGACATCCTGGTCTCTAAATTGGAGAGACCAATTGGATGGACCACTCAGTGGATAAGGAGTTGGCTGGATTGTTGTGCTCAGAGTTGCAGTCAACAGCTTGATGCCCAAGTGGAGACCAGTGACGAGTGCTGTTCCTCAGGGGTTGGTACTGGGACACATGCTGTTTAACGTCTTTGTCGGTGACATGGACAGAGGGATTGAGTGCACCCTCAGCAAGTTTGCTGATGACACTAAGCTGTGTGGTGCAGCCAACATGCTGGAGGGGAGGGATGCCATCCAGAAGGACCTGGACAGGCTTGAGAGGTGGGCCTGTGTGAACCTCACGAAGTTCGACAA
>VUYV01000053.1:4742238-4794168 GCA_008711295.1 Anarhynchus alexandrinus
TTTTTTTTTTTTTTTTTTAAACGCAATATCTCTAATTTTAACAATCGATTCATGACCAAAGCTCAGCTTCCTGGGCTGACTGTAGGGAGGGCTTGGAGGAGGGGTGGAATGCTTCAAAAACTTAGCTGATGAAAAGGCATGCTGTTTTGTGGATGCCTCCCAGAATTGTTTAAATCTGTGTGTGTGTGTGTATGTGCGCGCGTATGAAAAGAGAGAGAGATATCTCCATGACAACTGGCCCGGCCAGTCTGTGTTCTCTGCAATCATTTTAGCTGGAATCAGTGCTGCAAAAGGTCACATGAAGGAGTTGTGGGAAGCACAGCAGGTATTAGACGCTAAACGACTGGTTTTCTGATTGCCTCAGATAATAAGACAGAGTTTTCTCTGAGAAATACAAATCTGAGAATGGAGTGGAAAGGGAAATGCTCCAAATTTCAGGTAACAAAAATTGCCTTTTTAATGTTATTTCCTCCCATTTTAAAGTTTGGGGTAGTGTGTTGTTGTGGGGGTTTTTTTTTGTTTGTTTTTTTCCCCTGTGGTGTTTACTCCCAGCCGAGCGTCTGAGTGAGCTTGGATTCCCTAGCTCTGGGGAATGATGTCATGCGGCAACAGTTGGATTCTATTAGCCAGGGAAAGAGGAAACATCCTGCATTTTTGGAGAAAAAAAAAAAAAAGATACTTTGGCTCTTTGTTGAATCTTGTGTAGAGGCTGCAAGAAGTGTTTTAAAAAAAAAAAATGTTTCAAACAAATTAATTCCCAGAAAATATCATTTAGGAACTAGACAGTACCAAACTTTAAAACTACTGCAACAATTACTCCTATATGCAAGAAAATTATAGAAGTGTTACAGAATTCAGAAGACGTTTCTCTCTTCTCAGATGCTCCTATATTCATCTTTAATGAGAAAATTAATTACACCGTAATTAAGCAGAGGATTTGGAACCTCCATGCACTTGGGATCCTTTAGCAATTGTTTGGCGAATGTGCTGCTAAAGAGCTTCTTCTGGGTTGCGCTCTGTCTCAAGTTGTTGCTTATGAATAGATGATGCTGTCAGCATTGTTCTTAACAAGGCTTTCAGTCCTGGACTGTGTTTGTCATAGCTTTAAACCAGCCTTTTTGGGAGAGGGTAGAGGGGGAAGAAAGCAAAAAAACTTTAAGTTAATTCGAAAGGCTATTTTTCCCTCCTTTCCTCAGAGACATTTGCTAAATGCTGTATACAACAGTTAACGTTAGGGTAGCATGCATAGCATTTTAAGTGGAAAAAATTCCTAATGATTAATGTATAACTGCTGTGTCCTAATGAAAAGACTTAGAAAATCGATATAATCCTACTTGCTCGAACATCACAAAAATACACTGTACTGATAACCATGATGAGAAGATCGAATTACCCCTATGTTGTTTAAACTCTCTTCTAGCAGATGCTCTTTTCTACTTTCCTGCTGCTCTGCTCCCTTCTGTGTGTTTCAGGCGTGATCCAAAGTGTGCTGGAGTCCATGGGAGTTTTCCCGTCAACTTCAAAAGGCTTCAGATCAGTCTCTGCCTGAGAACTTCTCAGCCTCTGTTTCAATCTTTTGACTGTAGGACCAGGCCACAGGCTCTCTGCTTTCTTTCTTGAATGTTCCAAACAGAAGGTCTTTTGTGTTCCTCCAAACAATGCCAGGCGCTGCTGACTGGCTTCAGCGTGGCTGCTAAACACCCTGGAGATAATGGTGATGCTTATTTACGCTTTCTTCTAAAATCGTCCTAGAAGGGGAAAGTGCAGTAAATGGAAATCGGATCCTTCTATCCTACCTCCCCTCCTCACAAATGGCTGTTGTTTATGAGAGTGTGTGTGTGAGTGTGTTTGCATGTGTATGTGCGTGCAAATTGTCCCTTGATTAAAGGGCAGTATCGGCTGTGCTTCAGGGAGGAGTTCCAGGAAGACTTTAGGGGGAAAACACTGTTATGGTTGTGATCTGCCAGTAGAACCCTCATGAGGGAGAAGCAAGCTGTCCTGGAGCAGGCAATCTTTCTACAACGTGAGTACGGAACTAACAGCTGTCATCTGCAAACTGAGGGCTGTTCTGCACAGTCTAACACTTTGTGTCTCCCTCTTGCCTACTAGATTTGACCAGCTTGATTCTACAAATAAAATACTGCTGTTAGTGGATATCAATTAATAACCTGGAGAAGTGATTGGAAAAAAATAAAAATTTTTCATCCGTTTGGTTGGGAGCAGTTTAATAAGAAATCCTTGTGCCATTCTTGACTAAAACTGAAATATCTGTGGAGATGGAGTGTTAATTGGAACCATCCCCCTCCTTAAGAAGGAGCATTGTGATGATTACCCAAGTTTGCAGGCTTGTTTGCAGGAAAATGCTATTATTCCCTGAAATTTCTGAGACAGACAGAGATCAGGATTTTCAAAATCAGAACCACTGCTTTTAAGTGCTTACATTTTGCAGACGGTCAGCTTGGGGCTCCTGAGAGATCTCTGCAAGGTGTTGCAAATTGGGCATTCCAGAGGCAACGGTTACTTTTTGGCATTTATCTGTTGTGTGATGTGATGCAGCGGGAAGCCTGGTGAGTTCTCTCCTAGTGTTACTGGCCCAGTGGCATTTCCCTTAACCGTCTGTGCTCTAGTATTTACATGTTACTTTGAAAAGTCATAAAAGGCATTGCTCCCATAGTCCTTTAATATAATTTCTATATGTCCTAGCATTCTGAATGGTTACAAATGAATTTTGCATATGTCATATACCAGGTATACTTTACCGGGATGGGGGGTGGGGGGAGATCAATAAATTGTAATGTATTTATAACTACACTTATAACAAGATACCTTCTAGCTGACCTACTATGATTTGGCGTAAATATAACCAGCCACATAGGCATTGGCACATTGGTTTTTTTTTCATCCGTTAAGGGAGTAAGGAATTTAAGAAGGCTGCACTATAGCCAGTAACACACACGGAGTTCTTGCAGCAGTCTGTGCAGGTGTCACGGCTCTGTGCTCAACCCAGCTCTGGTGGACAGGCACTCTGTGGTCCTTAGCCTAGCGTTTGCAGCCTGCTGTAGTTGTCACTTTATAAGTGCATTCATTTCTGTATCTCGAAAAGAGTTGCTTTATGTTGTTGTGCTGACTTAAATCTCCTTGTTGGTCCTATGCATCCACCATGTTTCTGCCAGTGGCTGTATGCCCACATTCCGTCTGCGGATAGTCATCAGCTCTCAGTTTTCCAGAGAGATTAATGTGGGTTTTTTGATAGGATTAGTTGTGTCCTGTCTCATTGCACTTAGAAGGAAAGTGAAAGGAGGTGGTAGAAACCTTTTTTTTCTTCTCTCTCCTTGACTATCTAATGAGTAATTTTTATATTGAGATATAATGTTTTAATTGCTTGTTTTATCTTGCATAAGATCATCTTTTGTGTAACTGTTCATATTCCCTCTACCCATAGATTGACAGGGTATGGTTGCCTGTTGTCTGTTGCTGTGAGTTCCAGGTTAATTTCTATGTTGACATATTTGTCTTTATTACTCGGAAATACACCGCTTTGTGAATGGGCTGAGGCTATCCAGAAGCCTAGGACTGACTTGGTCTGTATCATTCAATACTTGTTTCTGTTCTTACTCCCTTCTCTAAATAACTCTAGTGTCTTCTATTTTTCTTCTTAGGGAAAGTCTGTGAGACACTGGAAAAACACTGTAGTTGTCTCTATCACTGCTGTTTTCTTTGAAGATTGGGTAATCTTCAGGGCACCTGGTGTTACAGCTGTGGACAGGTGCACCATTAAATTATTGAACATGAGATCAGTGTTCTCCACCTGTAACTTTGTGCTCATGATAGATGGAATTAATTGCTTGAAAACAACAGTACTTCATATTTAGAAGGATGAGGATGCTCATGAGGATGCTCAAATCTTTCCTTATTTTCTGTAAGTTAATTTCAATTCCAGCAGTATGAACAACTAGTTCTCACAGTTGTTTCCTCTCATGTGCTGTTTTCTGGTCATGGTGACTCTGAGTGACTTTCTAAGGTGTAAAGTGTGATGTGCAAAAGGATTTGTTCTGAGCAGCTCACACTGAATATAAGTGTGGCTACCTTTAATTACAGCAATAACCTTGACATGATTGCACTGTCATTCTGCTCTACAGTGCAGGCTCTCATTAGTGCTAATCAGTGATCTCTGTTCTGCTTCTGCATCTTTGACCCAGTTACTTTGCTGAACTTAACACAGTTGCTAGTGTGACACAAAGCAGGCTCTTGGCACAGCCCCGATCACAGAGCAGGGAGAGATCTGGCAACTTTCATACAAATCCATTATAATTAAGGCTTCCGGTCTGGGATTTAAACTTCTTCTTTCTCTTAAAAGGCTGAGAGGCTTTTAAAAATATTTTTCAGGCTGAAAATGAACCTACTGCTGGTAGAGGCAATGTCCCCTGATGGTATTAGCTGCAGGCAGACCTGGAAGAGGCAGGTGCTGCTCTTGTTCCTTTATCAGGCTTTGCAAATGTGCTTGCCCCCGAGTGCTTTTTGACCAGAGCCTCCCAGTTGTTCCGCAGTTTCACGTGACAATAACAGAGTCCCTCCCCCCTGCACTCAGACTAAGAACTGGCACTGGAGGAAAGGCAACTGTGCAACACTACTCTAACAGTCTGAGTTCAAGTCTCACGTAGTATTAATCCTCTCTGCCCACTTGGAGCTGAAACGTTGTATGCAAGGGGCTGTTCAAAGGAGTCCCATTTCCCCGTCCTGTCAGAGGCAGTGCTCCCCTCTTGAGCCATTTTTTCCCCATCCTGTTGCAGTCTGATGACAAGAAGATGAATCAGAGGCTAAAACTTTTGCCAATGGCAAGAGCACAATTTGGCATTCCTTGTGCAGCTGGCATCCAAAGGATACAAGCCATCAAATTATCCCATGCTCCTGGTCCAGCTGAGCCTGTTGGTTTATGACCAGAACATCCCTTCGCTCTTTAAAGTGTACTTGAAAGTTAAAAGGCATCACTAAGCATTTACAAGATTATGGACATACTGAGGACAATTGGACAATTTTGACAGTACAAAACCTGCTCCCTGCTATGCTATTTCATGCCTCCTTGGTAGAGAGCAAAAAGCAATTTGAGAGCTGCAGCAGTATGGAAACATTTGCAGCTGCACAATTCGCATTCCCACGTTTCAGTCTCTCACAGGCCCATGCAGACCTGCTATTATTAGTTTTAAAAGGAGAATAGCTGACAGCTGATTCTTTTGAATGGTGTATTCCAGAGCGTGCTGTTTTATGATGGAGTTGTCAAGAGTGGCAAGCCAAGAAAGTATTGACTAAAGTTACAAAGAAAAATCTCTGATGTAGAGCAATCCTGTTTATCCAAAAGATTTGTAGGGGACAAAACCATCTTCATACCACTCTGCTGTCAACATGTTCAAACCCGTACTGGGGGAGGTGAGAAGCTGAACAGCTCAGCCTGTTGTGTTCGTCCCGTAGCAATTCCTGGGAGAGCTTCCCAGGGATTTCCTGGCATGTTGTCACAGAGAAGGGGACATATTGCAACTCAGTCTTCAGAAACCTGCCTAAAAAATAATTTCAAGTGACTCATTCTGGTGTTGGTTTTTGGAGAAGAGTCAAGTTGGTTTCAGAGGGAAGAGTGGAAAAAAAAAACCAACCCAAACCAAAACCAACCACTTTTGGACATTGGATATGCTTTGTGTAATCAGCTGGTGCTCTGTATTAGAGCTGCTCCACTGTGCATCAGACATTTCACCATTGCACTGACCCTGCTATGTCCATGCTTGGGGCAGCAGATTGGCCTTTGGGAATGTATGAAGACCTAAGGGCAAACATTGGTTTTTCAGTGCTCTTTTATTAGCAGCAGCACATGACAGTAGGTTGCAAGTCGAGTGGTATTACCCCAGGACATGCACAGGTCAGTGTCTGGCCACCCCTTTTTTTTCCTGTTGAAAGCACTGCCCTTGTGTGCCACCTGTAAGCAAGACTCTGCTCCCAGCCTGGGCAGCGGAAGCACAGCTCTTTTTCCCTGATCTGAGGCTTTAGTGGAGGAGAGCCAGTCCTGTCCCCGGAGCTGCAGAAGATGGTCCATTTAGGTCTTCCCTCTCCTACAGCAATGAGTCTCTGCCGTGATGCTGTAATGTCGTGGGACTGTTCCCTCTGGCCTCACTTGGGATGCTCTCATGAAAGGTGAGAGCAAAGAGTGGCAGGAGGTGAGAAGGCTAAACTGCCCCCCAGCCACCATCGGCTGGGAGGAGACTGCATGTTTTTCAGTGCAGAGAGGTTGTGTCCTTGACCATGATTGGTGATCAGCTGGACAGGAACACTGTTCCCTTCAGCCAGGCCAGAGCTGCTGTCAAGGCATGGAGGAGGTGGTCCCAAAACACGTGCAGAGCTGAGGTCCTTACAGACCCTGCCTGTTGCCATGTGCTGCCTCCACCCTCCTCCTCCTCACTTTGGGGACCATGGAGACAGGGGAAAGGGTAGCAATGAGAGTGGGGTTCTTTCATTTTTTTTATCCAGCGGTTGAGCCCAGGTTCCTTTTTCAACTTAAGTCTCCCAGGAAATGAGATTCATTTAATGTAAAGTCAGGGTGCAGGCAGAGGTTGAACCTTATTGCATTTAGAAACCGCTTACTTCGTGTCCTCGTGTTTGGAGCTCTTTGTGTGTGGCAAGGGGGCTGCTACACAAGCTGGTTGTACAGGGGACCCCATCAGCAGGTTATAATCTCTTCTACACCAGACTCAGTCAATAGTATAACGTACTGTTGAATTTAGCATTTGCATTAAGATCTGCTTTCCTCTCCTATAGAGACATTATCCAGTTTTCTGCTGAGACACATCAAGAGGTAAGGTCCCCGCTACATTTTATTTGTTATTGGCTGGCATACATGGACAGTAGGAAAAAAAAAAAGTAAACACGACTCAGTGCTGTGTACTGCAATAGCACAGAATGCTTCCTGGGGATTTATGACTGTCTGGAAGAACAGGGTTTCAAGGGGCAGTTTGAGGTCATCAGCTACAGCACCTTGTCAGCAGATCCCAGCACAATTCCTGTGCCTGTGGCACTGATGGCTCTGATAATGTGGGTGTACCTACCTATTCTAAAAGTATGGCCAGATCCTCAGGTAGAGGAAGATGAAACCAGTGGACTTGTGCTGAAGGTCCCCTAATTTTTCTGGAAAATCTATGCAGTTCATGTTCTGGATATGGCATACTGATTGCAAAGTGGATATTTATCCAGAGATTTCAGGTGTCAGTCAATGGCTGCTCTGACCAGGCTGTGTAATGTCCTGAACAAATGGTCACATTCCTCTTTCTCCACCTGAATAAAATTTCTGAGAGGAAAACCAGGCCACATTAGGTGAAGCTCTCTTGTGCATCAGCCTCCTGCCGGGTTGTATCAGGTGTGTAATGCCATTTTTGGTGGTTGTACTGCTGGTGCGGTGTATGACCTTGCCCACAGTAGCAGTGCATGTGGGCTTAGTGTCTTCTGAGATCTGGCATCACACATGCACCTCAGGGACACAGTGACAGGACAGACTCCAAAGTGAACCACCACTGGTTCTGAGAAGGATGAGTTCTTGCTGCCTCTATGGGTGCCAAATGATAATGCTGGCTTATGGAAGTGTGAAAGTGTTTAATAGTAAAAAATGATTTCTTCATGAGAAAAGGAGAAATTTCTTGCTTGCAGTGAGGGAAGAACAGTTGTCTGCTCCTGAGTCTGGGTAGAAAGGGAGATGCTAGGAATAGGTTGGAGGAAGAATGAGGAAAAGAGCCAGCTGGTTTTCTGTGGGCAAAAGAGGAGCAAAGTCAAAACCCAGATTTCTGGCTCAGTATAGCACTTATCATTTAAATATTTGCTTACAATCTGATTTAAAAGCAAACCAACCAACCCATTATTGCAGACTGGGAATTCTGTAAATTTTTTTTTTTTTTTTTTTTTGGTAACATGGACCTATGGTGTTCCCAAAACAAAACAGTCCAGGACCCTTGTGACTGCGGGGTGACGCTGAGAGCCTGCTAGGCTGTTCCACTGCTGCCCACTACTGAACAGGAGCAGCAAATCTGTCGGCTTGGACAGATTGCCCTTGTGACAGTGGCTCATTAACGGTTGTCACATCGGTTATGTTTCCATGACAGCCTCAGGTCTGACAAATGTGACAAAGCTGTGTTTTATCAGCAAATCCCCCAGCAAATCCCCTGCTGGCCCTAGGCAGGAAAACATATGGATAAGAAGAGAAAATTATTCTTCCTGCTCTTTGTTACTGACCGATTCTGCTCTTTGTATGTGAACTAGCCAGCTAGGACTAGTTGCATTCCTCTGTAATTTGCAGTACCTCCTGTATGGGACTGCACCGGTGATGAACTAATACCTTTTTCCATCTGTTAAGAAGTTTTATTCACTGTTTCAGCAACCAAGGAAACTCTAAATGTCAGATTGAAGTTTTGGGGAATGGAGCAGAAGCACTGGTGTTTTAACTATTACAGGGCAGGCTTGGGCACCCTTAAATCAAACTGACTTTTTTGCAGAAGGGTTACAGAGATTCAGATAGGTATGCTGGTCAGGGCTGGACCTGTGGGTAAGTAGTTAGACTTGTTCTGTTGCACTTAATATTATTAAAAAAAAAAAGCAGGAGCATTTTATTTATATTCAACCAATATCTTCCTTTGAAATTCCTCATTGAACGCCACAAGATAAAGCAATCTGCAACTGTTTGTTATCTTTAGGTTACCTATTAATATGTTGTATGACAAATCACGCTCGTACATAAAATGAGGAAAAAAAAGGATAAAATTATAGACACGTGGAGATCTCTCTCTGTGATGAGTGTATCAATCCTGAAGTCTAGCAGGATCTGTATTTGCCCCTCTTATGCAGGGAAGGTAAAAGAAGGGAAATACTAGTTGAATAAATTAGATAATATGATCTAAATAAGAAAGTTGGGAGGGCTCCAGAGCTTTGTGAAGTATAACATGATTGCCCTTTCCTGAATAGGATCAAATCTGCCTACAAGCATTCAGTCCATCTCTACAGGGAATTGCAAACAGGATGCAGCTTTGCTAATACTGGCAGGTAACGGAGGTTTTTTTTTTCGCTGAAGTGACTGACCCCGGGGCTCTGTATCAGAAGGTCATGAGGTTGAATCTTGGTGCTACACACAGCTCTTGTGCAGTTTAGCTGATAGCTCTGTGTGCGCATATAACATAAGTATGTATGAATTACTACTCACCTCAGCTATCTGTATTAGCAGACTCCGAGTAGTAGAACTCTCAGCAGGAACGTCTTATCTCTAAATCAGGTAGAAACTTTTGTTTGGGAGATCCTAACTTTGCCCAAGAGAGCTTTCCAAGAAAGTAAAGGCAAACCTACTTAGTTCAAGAGTATGTTCTGGGACTGACCATCTTATTTGACTGCAGCACGCCTGTGCACAGGCAGTACTGAGTAACTCCCGGGCTTGAGAATTCCAGTATTATCTCTGAGACAGGAAATGGTGATGCTTCAGCTGCTCACAGTGCACTGTTTTTTGTAGTGCCACAGTTGTGTGATTCCAAACTTGAAGGTGATGACTTTGGCTAAAACACACAAAGGTGAATATATTTATTTTAAAACAATGAGTAATAAATCTAATTGTTATTTATGTGGTTACTGCTATAAATTAAATCAATGCTTTTTCAAGCATTCTTGGAAATTCTAGACAAAGTTGCCAAGTGAAACATGAATCTGTTTTTTATAGCTCATGTCTGCTAGGTGTGCAGGGGGAAGCTGAATAAAAAGAAATCAGGATGTACCTCAGAAAAAATTTGTCGTGTACTAATGGCAAATGTCTACTCTCCTGATTTCCATGGGAGCAGTGGCAGAGAGAGGGAGCAGATCATCTCTATGACTGATCAAGCATAGTCAGTAGGAGAATGAAAGACAAGGGGGGGGGGGGGAAACGTGTTTGTTCTCAAAGAATGCCATGTACCTTAGCATAGCTAGGTATTTTGTGAGGGAATATGTTTTGTTTTATGTTTTCAAGCAATAGCAAATCTCTATTTTGAGAAAGAGGGAAAGGACTTATTAAGAAGGGGAAGGCGATGCTTAACAAATTAAGTATTTCTTTGCAAGATTTGGGATTCTATTGTGGCTGTGGCATTGAAAGTAGAAGAGGCATAATTTGAGGACAGCTGATCAAAAGGAGCTGACAACAATTTTGTACTGTATGAACTTTGTGGGTAGACTGACAGACATCAACATGGCTGTTTCCAGAACTTCAGCAGACTTCAGGAGGGAGCCAGTCACCAGAGCAAGGATAGACCCAGCCATAGTGAGCCTTGCAAGGGGAACCTTTGCTGTGAGCTAAAGGGCAGCTGGTGGCAGTGGTATGCAACATTACCAATCATATTGTATATTCTTTTTCAAAACTACAGCAAAATGAAGCATTAGTTGACTCATGAAGTTTCCTGCAAAGTTTTCTTCCTCTCCTAGTAACAATCAGTCCCAGCAAGTTACCTCTTCCATTGCACCTTTCTGAGATGCAGTGATGGTGTAAGAAACTGTATGAAAGCATCACAGCAAACTCTGGTTGCTATAATGTTTGAAGAGAAACTACTTAAATGAGACTAACATTTTGGGTTTTGTTTATATAGTGTTCAGTATGCTAAGTCCTAATCTGTGGCTGAATTTCTGAGGTAGTGGGAGTAATAACTGGGTTAATAAAAATCAGGCCTGATAACCACCATTGTTGAATCATGTAGAATGCTGCCTTTTTCTAGCTGTAGCTCTCCAAAAGATACAGACATTTTGATTTTGAAGAGCCATCAATTATCTGTTTGGTTAAAAGGAAGGGAGAATGAGTCAATGCATATCTAGTTGCTCATTACTTTCTCCCAAGCCCATCACAAATCTGTGGCTAAAAATGCAGAACTCACAAAATCTCTCCGTCCTATATCTCAATGGGAAATTTGCATTTCTGTTGTGTTTCTGTAGCTAGCGCATTCCTGCAGGCAGGAAAGTGGAAAACCAGTGTCTTAGAACTGTGAAAAACTGCTTTGTCTCTTAGCTATCTGCATCCTAGTTTGGAATTTTTATTCTGCCTTTAAAGTCTCCCCTCAGAAAAATTAGCTTGAAGCCCAGACAGTATTTCCGTGTAAGTGAATAAGTCATCTTCCTTGGGAATTGAGGGATCACTGTCACCTGGAGTTACAGTCTTGACTAAGATGAAGAGATAGTTAGGAATTTATTGTAAATTTATATTATACCATTCATTATTTTTTCTTTTGAGTGTGGTCATACAGGGAGAAAACAGATGTCGTTATTCTGAGACAGGTTTTCTTTGTATTGATGTAGTAGCAGCCAAAACAAAAGAGAATTAATATTCAGGCTGTTGTAATGCCAGATCTCTTAGTCCCTGTAGTACCATATTCTGCAGTAGCCAGAGAATAGCCTACATCTGATGACCCAGTTTGGAGGCAAAAACATTCTTCAAATTCACAAGTGCCCTCTAGAGACACACAGGATCAGTTTTCTGATGTATTTGAGCACTTGATTGCACAAGGAAATTTTAAAATTTTAAGAAGCAGTTTGAAGTTCCATTGGAATAAAAAATTAATTTGGTTTGTTGATGGATATGGTAGTTGCACTAAACAGTCAGATACCTGGAAATCTCTAACTGAACTTTGGGGTCTGAGGACAATGTTCTCAAAAGCCCTGAGGTCCCACTGACTTCGAGAAATGTTGAAGTCCTGCGTGCTCTGAAAGCAGAGCTCAGATCCTGTAAGCACCTTTGCAAGGTGTTCTGTATGTGTACTCTGTGTTCCCTGTGGGCTAAAATACTGTATCTTCAAAATGTTTCTAAAGTCATTGGTCAAACAGAAATTCTATTTGCTTTTTTTCAGATAGCAAAGTTTATTTTCAGGTCAGCAACTATGTAGCCATTTCAGTAGAGTGAGAAATGTAAACAGTTTGCATTTTAGATGGAAAAAGAAATTGAAACAAAGTTGTCCTCTTGAGCTGTGCAGAAGCTGGCTCAGCAAAGGCAAAGCGGATCCATTTGGGTGTTGTGGGGCTTTGGGCAGCGCTCCTGCACAGTTGTGAAACTGAAGATCAGTGAGGAAAAAAAGAGATGGGGGGGAAAAAAAAAGAGATGGGGGGGGAGAAAAAGTGAAGAAAGCAAAAGGCTAAGGGGGAACATCTACACCATACAAATTAAGAGGGTTGCTCAGTAGAACAACAGTTGAGAGAGATCTTTTTCTCTTTCCCCATCATCAAACCCTTCCAATCAATACATGTTTTGAAGCAGTTTGTGTTTTACAGTTAAAATTTAGGTTTCCTCTACTCAAACATAGCTGGGTGAATCATATATTTGCAGTTTCATATCTGAGGCTATATTAATAATCCTAGATATTCAGGTAAAGGTAAATGTGACAGATATCTTTGTGAGGGAGTTAACTGGCCCCTAGATTAGGGGCAGTAGATCTGTGATGTATGCAAAGCAGCAGATCGAGTCTCAGAAAACCGTGTCTATGAGTAGGTGACTATAGAGATTTTTCTTCTTCCCCTCTTCCTAGATAAAAAGGAGTATATTCAAAGGGGCTGTGCAGGATATTGTATTCAGTTCTCTTCTCAATCTGAAAGCTGTTAATGGGTGGGAAAGAAATCACCTGCACTTCCAACTGTGGGAAAGATGTGAGGACAAATGCCCTGAAGGGTAAGAGGTGTGTAAGGCTGTGAAGAAATAAAGAAAGGCTTTAAAAATAATTGAATAATTAGATCTCATTCAAGTGAGGATTCATAGAGCTTGGTCTTGGCTGTCTTTGGACAGAAACCTTGGAAGAAGCAGTAGCCAAGAGGTGAATGAAAATGCCCTGCCGTACTTTTGGCATATTGCCTTCCAAAATAGATGGTGAAGCTTCTTCTAATGAAGCTATAGCTGCTGTGCTAAAAAATATTTCTTACCTTAGTCACAAACAAAGCCACTCAGAGCTGAGTTTAAAAAAAAATATTCTATAGCAACTGTAGTTGAAGCAGGGTTCATTTTAAATTGTCATCCAACCTGTAAAACAATTGCCCTATGTCAGTCAAAGAGAGTGTGCAGACTTGAAGGGATCTAGACTGATTCACTGTACATGTTATTAGGTGTACAAGTAGATAAAATGTAAGAATGCTATGCAAAGGAGACATGGTGGTGGTTTTACACTGGGCAAAACACATGCTTTAACTCATGAAATGGGAAGCTTTTTACTGGCATGTGAAAGCTTGGTTAATAGTCAACAAATTAATGAATTTTACTGTAGAAGATGTACCTGATGGCTGTCATAATTTCTTTTGACTTCATTTAAAGGCTTATGTTAACTTAAGTCTAGTTTCTACTTCTCCATGTACTGTGGAAATCTGATTTGTAGTGTGGTATCAGTATATCCTGATCAAGTTAGAGACTTCTAGTGCAAGAAGCTTTGTGAAAAAAATGAATATTTAGAAATGACATGTTAAATCACAGATTGGATTGCTGGATTTCATCCTTGGGCTGAAGGACCATGTGATCAATTTTAAAGGGTTTGTGCCATTTTTTTCCCCTTTTCTTCTTTTTCCCCTCCTAAAGGTAGAAACTGCGCTAGCCCAAGAATTGATGGGGGTTTTGTTGTAGTTATTTAAGTTGCTTTTAGTTTGTGGTATCCTGGCATCAGATGCTTCTCTCATCTTTCTGTATGCAAAGAACTACTGATGAAAATTTTGTCAGCTCTGTTGCAATTTTTTTTGGTGTGATCTTTTTACCAGAGAAATATTTAAAGACACTGTGGAAAACTGGAGGCAAATGCTGCAAAAAAGCAGTGAGCCTATAGGTTGAAATTGGTTATACTGACCAGTGTTGTTGGATCCCAATTTCCCTTTAATTTGAACATCAGAGGGTAGTAACTCCCTAGAGAGCCTAGGGAGGCTCCCGAGACAGCTCTGAAAATTTAACTGGTGTAAATAACCCTGTACCTTTGTGGGACATCTCAGCTGCAGAATATGCAATGAATGGGAAGCACTGGTTATTTATCTTGGGGTTTGAAGTTGTCAGGGAGCATTACAGTGATATTATGGAGGAGTAATAGAGCTAGGCGGCCGCATAGACAGTCTACTGGTGAGTTAGAGGCAGAGCTGAAGTACATTTGAGACCTCACTTATGCTGTTACTAATGAAAGGACCTTTCTGATGCCTGTCCAATTTAAACAGTTGGAGCTGTGTGTACACAGTAGGTTTTCTTTTAGTCATGTGGTACATAACTGGACTTGCCTCTTTGTGTCTCTGGGCAGTTGGATTCTGCTGCATTTTCCCTTTATGGATCATCCTGGTTGAGAAGTCTAATAATCTCCATTGGACGTGACAGGGAAAATTATTAGGGATATGGTTTTGAAACTGAAAAGTGCAGCACTGTAATAAATTGTGGCTCTCTGGTTGAACATGAGGATAGAATTCATTCCAGACCCTGTGTTCGAATGGAACAGTTTATGAATGGAAGCACAGCCCCTGGATTGTATTTCAACATTAGTCTCTGGTTTGGAATTTTGCTACATCCAACACAGACAAGGATACGTATTTTATAAGCTTTCGTTCTTCCACTGTTCAAATTGTTCAAATCTAAAATCTCTTGTGCTGGAGATGGCTGTGGAGTATATGCCACAGGAAAAACATTTTATTTTTGAAAATAAATGTGTCATTAACTGTTGTCTGCAGCTTAGATATTGAAAATGGCTTTATATTTGGCTGAAGTAGAACTGGCTAATGCTCAGAGGTATCATAATTGTATTTCTGCTTTACTTTCATTTCTCACTATCTGTGTCTTGTTTTATGGTCATCACCTGTACCTCGGCTGTCACCTGTTAGCGATAATTCTGCTAGACAGCATCACAGCCATGTGCATTGCTTACTATCATCTGATGCAATAGGATATTTAGATGAAAGCCACTAGCAGTAGTAAATGTGAATTAGTATTTGTTATATTCAGATGGACAAGCTGGAAGACAATAACCTCATAGTTATCAAAGAAAGAAATGCATTTAAAGAAAACATGCTTAAACAGCATGTATTAGGAAAATGGGAGTCTTGGACTGAAGTCTACAAGCTTTCTAGCCCCTGCTGCAGAGAAACAGCAGCTGAGAAATAGATGCTTACAGACGAAGGAGCCAAAACCTCCTGTCAGTTAACATACTGTGGTTTCACCCACTGCTTAAAACCGTTTAGTTTTAAACCTCTCAGATGGATTATGTTTTAAAGTTGACAGAAACAAAAATGAGATGCAAAAAGAAAAGAAAAGCATAGGCAAAATGTTTGAGGTGTGTTTTTACATCTGTTAACTGGAAACTTATATTATTTTTTTTTCTCACTGTGATATTTAAATATGCTAAGCTCCTATAACTTTGGCGGAGAAAAGGTAACTTCTATTTTAAGGATATATTTATGTCTGTCTTCAGTCTTGCTGTTTTTGCTAGGTCATAGTTTTAAAGCACAGAAATGTCATATTTTTGTTCTTTGAGGTAATAAAAAATATTTTCTAAGTAATAATGTGTGGAGCTTGGAAGAAAAGCTAAGACATGGGCAAGATTTTTAAAAACAGCTGTCTGAGTTGCACCTGAGGGAAGTAGAAGGATAGGGGCAATAAAGCAGCTCATTTTGGTCAAAATAATTTGGCAATAGTGTCTTTGTGCACATTGGGCAAGCAGAGGTAAATGACCACTTGTATATTGGACTCTGAAGTATGCTGGCCAACCTCTGCAGAGATTTTTCCTGTTTCCCTGTTGTTCTGAAAGAGGTGGTATTGCCCATCCCAGCAAAAGTCTAAGTGAAGTGTTTCATCCTGTCTCACCAACTGAATTCAATCTACCTATACTGAAATCAGCTGAGTTAGTCCGCGTTTAGTCCAGGCAACTGGAAACAGAAATTGCCTCTTTGATTTTCACTTAATACTAAAATTGTGAGCACAGATTATGATATTGTTAAGAAAGATTCTTCAGGAAATGCTAATTCATTGTGGTCCATGCATCATATTTGCAGCAAAATAGGAGAAAAATACTGTTAATAATACAGGGCCACATGTTTAGTTGATGTCTAGGAATTTCTTCATCACTTAACTAATGAGAGAGTTTTGGCTTTGCTTTGGTTTTAGTAATTAATAAGGACGTGTATGAGCTTTGGTCAAATAGAACACTCAAGCAATCTTTTAAAACATCAATTACTCTTATTTTTAAAATAAATGGGAAGAATTAAAAATGGGTCTGTAACAACGTTTCTTATTGCAAAGAGAAAATTGTGATAGAGCTATGGCAACTAGTTAGTAGCATGAGTTGGGCTGAATAGGACAGGTATCTAAATATGAAGTAGGCTTGGAATTTCCTGAAGTTAGGGACTCTAGAGCCACCAGGAATTGGTGTCTCAGGAAGGCAGTCCCTGGTAACAGCCACAAAGAAGAAATAGGGAAAGTCTACAATGAAAGTGGAGAAAAACTGATAGGGAAATAAAGGTGCATTTTTGAGGTCAAGAAGCATAAATACAAAGTGAGGACTAACACAGGTGAAGTTGGATTAGACAGTGCTAAGGATATTAAGACAAAACAAAGTAGTTCCCCCCCCTCCCCCCCTCCCCAAATTTATGAAAACAAAAGTAGGAAAGAGGCATGGGATAAGTGGGATAGTTAACATGAGAAGAATGGGTTAGTGGCTAGTCACTGTAGAGAAGAAGAAATTAAACTATGCTCTGCCTCCATTTCCAAGAGAGTGAAAGAAGGTGATGAATAATGTCAACCTGATGGTTAACATTGGACATGGGGACAAAGAAACAATACTAGAATAAAAGGCACGTGAAAACAGCTGCTCTGGCAACAAACCTTTAAAGGCAGGACTCAACAAACCTTTAAGGGCAGGACTTCTACCATGTGCTTGGAAAGTGCAAATGTAGTATCTGTATTGCAGAAGAGGAAAATGCACATCAGTGATTCTGATCATGATAAACCAAACTTCCTAGAAGGAAAGGATATGTGGAGTCTTGGAGTTCAAAAGTAAAAGATAGATTGTGCTGACTAATCTGATAGCTCCCTCCAATAGCCCTATTCCTCAGTCAGGAAAGTGGCAGATTTGTTCTCTTTGGACTTCTGCTTGATAGCAGAACCACAGTGGAAACTACTAAGTGAGAGAAATTTTGAATTGGTAGAGCAACTGGGGAGTGACTTGGTAAGGATGAAATTATAAGGCTAGAGTTGAGAGAAAACTATCATGTTGTAGGGAGGTTACTAATGAACTGCCACATGAGCATCTTGAGACTGCTTTTGTCCATTTTCTCCTTTAAAACATTCATTAAAAGGTATATGCTAGTTAAATTTGCTCCTCTTACGCAGCTGAGTTGGTGATTTTTCAGACCAAAGTAACCATAACCTGACTATTTTCTAAACAGAATTTTTAATCCTAGTTTCTTCTGAAACTAGTTCTTGAGGGGTCCCTTCGCTGTCTGAGAAAGGAGGTGTGGGGTTTTTGTATTGTTTACAGTGCCTAAAGAGATTTAGTTTTCACCAGCCCACCCTAACCCTAACAAACCCCAAACCTTGTGTTTTGCCCATGTTCTAAGGGATTGCTGGGGACGTTGGTGAGAAGAACAATGAGAAGCAACTGAGACTAAAGGTGCTGATGAACTATGAAAGAGATCTGTACAGAAAGTAGGAGCTAGTTTTAGAATCAGTCAGTGTAAAATTGTCTCTGTCATGTCCTTTGGACTATAAACCTGATGAACTGCCTGCCTGTCTGTCTGCTGTGTCTGTACAAAGCAGGCATGCTGGTGTTTCTATCTTCATTCATAACATACCCTTAGGAAGACCCTGCCTTGCCTCCCCTGAGTCCCCATGTCTGTGTGGAACCTTTCATCTCCCTGCAGTCCTGAATGAGGCCATGTACTAAAACGCCACTTGTTGGCTAAGAAAAAGACTCAAATTACTTGGCCAGTCTGAACAGGGCCTTTGGATCCCTTTGCTCAAAGTCAACATTTCTTCCCCCCCCACCCCCCAGTTCCTGGGGTTGTTTTTTTTGAGCTTGTAGAACTCACTGGTGCTATTTAAAGTAAGTTTTAGAAATATTATTCAGACTAAAATACAGTGGCCCTTGGCCTTAAGTCCAGATGCCTGAACTCCCTTTGATGCTTTGTGGAAGCAATAGGGGCCCTTAGTCACTCAGGCAAAGCTCTGTTGATTTCAGGAATGAAAGCACTTCATGATTCGATGTGTTGGCACAAAGACTATATTTTGCGAGAATGTTACTGTTAAATAGACAGGTGTTGAAATAGTGCACCTTTCCCAGTTGCGAACTACTACTGTTCACAGAAAAACTAATAGAAATGCTGCTTCTAGTTTTAAGAGTACTAAGCAAGCAGACTAAAATGCTTGCTTTTCGTGTAAGCTGATTTCACTGAGCTTTTGGGCTGACAGCTTTATTAGTAGGGACAGGCCTCTACATCCAAAAAGCAAGTAGTTCACAACTCTCTGGGCATGGTGTTTTTCTATAATCCTGATTATGTCCTTTCCCAGTCTTTGTGTCTGTGTAGCAATTGATTTCATAAATATGAACCTGTAATCTTAAACTCAGTAACTGATTACAGAAGCAAGGTGCATTCTGTACAGTCCATTTATAGACAAGAGTATTTCTAATTTACTTTTTGTTTCTCCTTAGATGGTTGTTTCTAGGTGACTGGACAAGTCAGGCAGTAGCAATAATAGAAGATGGAGATTTTGTAGTATGTAGTTCTAGATAAAATAAAATAACAATTAAAAGTTGATAAGTTTCTTAGTTTTATGTGAAACATGTACAGCTCTTGACTAAATTGGAACTGGGTAAATGCTTCTTACCTTGGTTTACCCTTGACCTTACCACTGAATTTTTCAGACAGGTTACTGTGTTAAATCTTCTGTATGATCCATTGACATCAAAGCAATCTTGTTGTCTAACAGCACAATGAATAATGGGGCTTGGCCGAAGCAGGGTAGCTTTGAAAGAACAGATTTAGCTGGTAAATAGCTTTAATTTCTTCCATGAGAAAACCAAAAGTTTTTATTGAAATAGATGTGCTTGTCCTTAGCATGGGTAAAGTACCTTGTTGATAGCGTTTTAATTGATTTCTGTAACACATTGGTGTTTTCCATCTGTTTTTATTGGGCATTCACTTGTGGAGTTACTCTGAAAAGAGGCTGTATTGAATTACATACACTTGAAATCTCCCTCTTGTTTCTTGTAAGAAGTGTGATTCCTTCTTGATAGCTGAAAGCCTTACTCTGTGAGGCAAGCGTGAAAAATATCTTTTGAGAAATGTGAAGCTTAGCAGATGCTCCCTCAAAGGGCCTACGCACCTATACTATAGGGTGACAGCCCAGCTCAACACTTTTGCATTGAATGAAAACTGCCTGCTTAAAGCAGATAACATCCAGTTTATATCAGCTGTGTTGAGGATGATTCACCTTTTCAAAAGCACCTAAATGATTCACACAGTTACATGCTATTGACTTTCAATGGTAGTTTGGCTCCTGAGTACACAAACCATTGCCGGGCATGGGAATAAGACTTCTGTTAAGTGTTTCTGAGAATTGTGTGAAGGTAATGTTTGGTGGTTGCCTGGAGCAGTGGTGTCTAGGGGAAGTCTGTTTTCTTTCTGAAAGAGAAAAACAGATGCTATATTATGCACCAAATCAAATGAGTGTGGAGGAGATAAAAGCAGGAGCAATGAGAGGTTGGAAAAAGTAGAAGCCTGGCTTTACTTCACCTGTAGGCAGGTGAAGTACATACATGCCCATGCATACATGCCCATATGCGCTCCCTTGATGATGAGCTGCTGTGCTTACCTCTGGGATGTTCAGCCCATGTTGTAGTTCCCTCACAGAAGGTCGATTTGATGCTTTGAAAAACTGCCTTTGAATAGTCCCACATGGAGACTGTACTGTTTGGGTCAGCAAGTCAAAGACTTTTCAGTTGTGTGTGTTTCCATTTGAGGAACATCTCTACATTTGCACAGGTACACCATACCTCTCACGTGGCGCTGAAAATGAATGCTCATTCTAGTGCTTGTATAGCACTGTTAAGTACACAAAATGTAGATGCAGCTACTCTCTCTTCCTCAAAAGTTATGTATAGGGAAAGGATGGACTGATTAATCTCAGCATAGTAAAACAGAAAATGCTGGATATGTTATTGTGCATTAAATATTTAGTTATAGATTTAAGTGTTGTACTGTCATGTAAGAGTGTAGCCATAGTTAGCATCAGAAAGAACTCGCTGTCAACAGTCTGTTCAGTTTCAGCTACGTTATTCATAAGATTCATTCCTCCCTCCAGCTGTTTCCACAAATTGAAAGATTTTATTTCAGTTTATAAATGCTATTTCCCCATTGTTCATGCCCACAGCTATTTTCCATGCCCAAATATCCATCCCCCCAAGAAAAGAAATCCTGACCCTATAAAAGAAGCCATGTGGAGTGATCCTTTGAGGAGAAAGTCCAAAATGGCACAATATTGGAGTTGCCATCTGCAAAACTTCAACAGCTGGTATTTCTCTGTTGTGTATCTGTGGCTGGGTGGGGATATTGGGCACATAGCAGAATGGGTGGGGTGTGGTTGCGTTACCAAAGGGTTCTCATTTTTTGTGTTGTGGTTCCAGTTTTCTCATTAAAATTGGAAGGGCCAAAACTTGCTTCTGTGAGAACTGCATGGAGCAATTGCTTGACGTTTTGGTGGTACAGCTACAGTATGAGGAGAATTTGTCACTCACAGAAACTCCAACTTTGTTGGCTTTTTAAAAGGAAGACTGGTCAAATGGTTAAGAAAATACAGATGTCTGGAACTGCAGAGATAATACCTTGAAACTGTGCCATAAAATTAAGCTGCAGTTTGAAAAAGAGCCCTCAAACTTCAAACTGTCTTCATACATGTATTTTCTTTAGACCCCACCTGGAGTATAGCTGCTGTGAAGGTTCAGCTAAACTGAATTTCATGTTTTTCGCATCCTTAGACTTCCTAGGATCAGAAAAAGGATCTTTAGCGTGACTCTTGCATCTAAAACATAGGATAAAGAATACCCCTTGTATATGGATGTCCCACTATGCGTTCTTCCTTCAGGTTAAACAGGAAAAGATTCGTCTGGGGAAAATGAGGTAGGAGTTCAGATTGTCAGATATTAGGCACACCAAAAGAGAGATACAGTTATTCCATCAGGAAACTGCAGGAATCTGTGCTCTGTAGGAACCTGTGAATCCTGGTGCGTTTATAACATCTACAAATTTTAAGCCAAACGATCAGTTAAAATACCTCAGATGAGTAGATAGTCACAAAAGATATTGGAATTATATTCATAATCTCATAGATCATTACCTTTTGGGGTCACAAAAGGCATTTATTTTGTTCTAGCAGGATGAAATCTGTTGTTAGTCAGCTTTTGCCCACTGTGCTGGGCACAGGTATGACTCTATGTGCCTCTGTAATATGAATCACCATCCTGGCATCATAAAAAGTTTCACAGGTGTTTACCTACCTGTTGGAGGACTAGGACTGAGTTTTGAATGAACTGTGGTCAAGTTGGTGGAATGAGAAACTGTGTGGAATTTGGTAATGCACACTTAATGCCAGACAAAACTGATTCATTTGTCTTGATTGTTTAGATTTGTTTGTTAATCAAACTCAGGAAAAAGATATATTCACATGAAGCTGAAACTGAAGAGCTTTTGCATAATAGATTTTATAAGCCTCAAAGGCCATATTTCTTTTATGATGATGGAATTTTTAGTAGGGAAGCATTATTTATACTCTGTGTGTATACTTTATTCTAGCTAATGTACTTACTGGAAGAAAGTTTTGTTTTGTGAAGTTTATTAATGAATTGTGTGTGCAGTATTGTGCATATAGAACAGTGCATAACTGCACCTATATATCTGTAAAAAATTGTCTATTTGTAGATGCACATTTTCAATTCTCTGCTTTCTGGTATTGGAAAGATCAGTCTGCATACAAATGAACTGAAGGAGGAACAGTGAAAAAGTAGGAGACAGGAAAGAAGTTGGGGATATGAATTCATTTCTGATATCATCCTCCAAGAACACTGGCAAAGGAGTGCCTGAAACTAGAGTTTAGCTGACAACTTAATGAGCATAAACTCTACGAAAGCAGAGTAGAATCAGGTTTGCTCTTTCGCTAGGTGAACTATGTGTTATGTTTTATCATAATAAAATCTGTTTTGACATTTTTGTTTGGTGGGTTGTGTTGGGAGTAGACAAGTGTAATTCTGAAGGTCAGGTTGATGCAGGTATAGTAATCACACTTTAAAAGTGTGTAATCACACTTCAAAAGACGATAAAAATATTCTTGTATAGGGAGCAGATCCAAATTAGACCTCAACTGCGTTCAGCTTAAATCCATAAGAAAGACGAAAAGGAAGATGAATGCCAGCTTCATTGCCAGGCTGTACGATGCTACCATTCCAAAGTTTGGTCAAATATGGACTCCCATGAGATGGGGAAAGTTTGAGTCAAACTTTGCTGTAGGCGCATTCACTTTTGGAATGAGAGAGTACATGTGTTCAGATAATAGATTTTGCACCCTGGCCTTGTCTTGAAGAAGATATTTCCATATGGGTGCTATACCAAATTTGCCCTACTGCATGTGGATTGCTTTCTGCTTGGCAAGAAGCCAAAACATTCCCTGCAAGGGAGAAGGGGCTGAAATTGTATCTGATCTGAGTGTTAATCTGTGTCCCTCAGGCTTATCCTGTGGCCATTTCTGTGTTGCAAGTGCAATGCTGCATATGCCTTTTCAATTAGATCATTGCAAAATCAAATTGCTGTTGAACTATATTTTACTCACAGTTTTGAATTGAGTTAAAGTAGGAACACCAGTGCTAGAACTATGGGTAGAAATACTGGTGCCAGAGTGACACTCCAAATGCTGACTGGATAAAATTAAACATTTCAGACAAATATTTCAAGTTCATGTTACATGTATTAATATTGTTAAACATAAGTGATAACACATTACGGCATTGCAGCTGGTCTGAAAACAAGAAAGGGGACCTTATTCCTGAACGCACTGGCTACTTGTTCTTTCTGGACACATCCAGCTGAACGGAAGGGCATGGAATCACGCTTTCTTCTTGACACAATTTTAAGGCTTTGTCTCTTGTGCCCTCTCTGGCATTAGAGCTGTTAAGACTTGTAATGCGAACAGAGAAGTGGGATTTAGGAAGTCTGAATCACCCATGCAAGATGGAGCATGGGAGCAGTCTGCACGCGGAGGTGTGATGGGGCTCGGTTGCAGGGCAGTGGTGCTTGTCTGACTGTTGCTGTGGGTCTTGGTCCTCTCCAACAAAAGAATTAAATGGTTAAGTCTGTAACGCTGCTCTGCATCGGGTTTACCCTTGCTCTGTGGACTGTGAAGAAAGATTGTTCCCTCAGCAGATCTCACTAGTACAGTGGGTCTATTCAAGCCTGCATCTGGGAAGATAGTTAGTGCCTTCATTTATGAAATTCCTATCACAGAAGTGTAAGTTCTTTGGAACAGTGGCAGGTCTCTCGAGAGGTCTCTAACATGTCATGTACACAGCAGTACGTAAATCATTTTCATAAAAGGAAACAGGAGAAGCTCTTTCAAATCATCAAATACCATCTCATAGCCTGGAAAGGTTTAAAAGATATTTGATATAATTCACAGTTTGTGCATTTGTTTTTGTTTTGCCTCTGCCTAAGACCCCCTTGCTCCCTTCTGCCACTATGAATGCAGCATACACATGAACAGAGCTAGTGTGTCTGTGGCTGCTGCCCGGCTTCCTTGCTCTGCTGGGAACAGCTGTTGCTCCAGGAAGCCTCAACAGAAACCCTCTGTTGGCAGGAGCCACAGTCCGTAGTGGTTAGGTGGCTGCAATCAGCTCTGGTGGGTGGGTGTTTCACTGCCTCCTACTACAAGGAATGTTAAAACAGGTTTAAGTGTTTCCAGTTGTTTTGCCGTCTAGTGGTTGGAGGCCCGATGAAAGGAGATTTATAACACTTCTGCTTGTGGTAGCTTGTCGAAACTTTCTTTTCATGCAGATGACAAAGGTCAGTGCTGTGGGAGCTGAACTCTTTTTCTTGAGGAAAAGTGCCTTGTCTTCTGATGGCTGCCTACACCTGTGACTGAGCGATAGCTGGGAGGATGCTCTTTACAGACTCACAAACCAGCTTGTAGTAGTAAGGAAGAAAGCTTATTTATATAGTAGTTATAAAGCCAGTGGATATAACTGAGGACAATGGTACCATTTCCATTGCAATAAGTTCAGTTCTTCATCATTTTACCTTATAAAAATATCCCTTCTAGGAAGAAACAGCTCCTCCTCTATTGGATTTTATTGGTGTTTTTTACATTTGTGAAGGGCAACTCTTGAAATTCCTTATGTTTCTTCTAATGGCTTTTCAGTGTTGATTCACACTTTCCTTTTTTGTTTTAGTGTGGAAGAGTGAAATTCCAGCAAAGCTGACTTAGTGAAAACTGAATTAGCGTTGATGGCTGGAGCGAAATGCAACTTGATCTTCTGTCTCCAGCACTTGAATCAGGAACTGAAATAATTGTTCTAAAACCCTGGTCGAGTTGCCAGAAAATGGAGTGGTGCTTCTGCCAGATAGTCACCGCAAAAGTGCCAGACATTCCTCCTCTCTTTGAGCTTGTGAGTGTGTGTATTTGAGAAGGAAAATACGCACAGGCAGCAGGGGACCAAAATGCTTTTCTCTCTGAGATGCTTGCTGTGTGTGCAGTGTAGTGCCACGCCACAGGCAGCGCCCTTAGGCATATCAGTGTGTGACGGCTGGCAAGGGGTATATGCACAGGGTTCGAGCACAGGAGTTTTTTCCCCGATTTTATCTGCTGAGCAGTGGCATTAGTCACTCTGTCACAGGGCTTGACAGAAGATATGAGGTAAAGCCACCAAAAATGGAACTGAATGGCACACCACACAGCAAGAGAAGTTAGTTCAGTCCCTGAAGAAGTGGCTCACTGGAAGAGATGATGTTGTCTGCCAACTACTAGGCCCAGCTGCACTGGTTAATGATTCGTGCTTTTAATTGAAACCATTGTGCACTACTATAGCCCTGCCTTCTGGGAGCTGCTGGTGCAATAAATCTTGATTTTTCCATATTAGAAAGCTGTGTTCTTTAGGGATTTTAAAAAGTCTTGGTCTTTTTTGCCCCCCCTTTTCTGTTGCTATAGCTACTATAATTTTTGTTAACAAAGGCAATAAGAAGTAGTTTGCTGCGCTTAGTTTACATTATTGTGATTCTGGTATAGCTGCCAATATTCCCTCTGTCCCTTCTCCTCTCCCTTCTTCTCCCCCCACCCCCTCTAGAATCAATTCTCTCAAGAAACGGCAGGAGTCTGGGAACTGCTAGTCTCCTGCAGTCACTGCAGGATTGTATGTGCATGGGGGAAAGATGCTTCTACCCATGAATTAGGGACTCAAAAACTTGAGTTTGGATTTGAGTTTGGGTTTGTGTATTGAATGAGCAGCTACCCAGAGTTTGGACACTTTCCACATTCATGGAGTTGCACCCACTTTGCAGGACAGCAGGAGTTTTTGTCTCTTTCAGTGAAGTGCCATGTCAGATTACCACAGTATTGCAGATCCATTTTTCTTGAAGTGTCTTTGGGAAAATTCAAAGTTCATTCCATGAGGAAAACTTTAGCCATGGAATGAAAGTGTCGCTGAGCCTGAGGAAAGATGGGCTGCTTTCTCTGGGGGACACAGAGCGCGTTCCCAGCATGAAAGTGAAGAAGGGGAGCGTATTTCTCTTCCCTCCTGGTGCTTCTTATTGCCTTGTTTTCCTTCTAAAAATCTCTTCTCTTAACTTCGTTGTTTCCCACCTGTGTTTTTCTGACACAGTACGTTAGCTGTCCTTCATTTCACCCTTGTTCTACCTGTCTTCAACTCTTCTGATGTTTGTCTGGTCCTCACCCCTCCTCCCTGTTTCTTCTTTAGTGTGCTTCCTCTGTTTCAGCAGCACGGCTAGAAGGAAGGTTGAGGTTCACTCATTTTGCTGGCACCATGCTTCTCTCCCGTGTTTCCTTTCTGTCTGTTCAGTTGTCTGAGGTGGGCGATGGAGCTTAGGCAGGCAAGGCATAGACCACACCCTCTCAGTCAGCCTGCTCACACCCTGCTGTGGTTTATCATCCTGGGAGCACAGGGGGCTTAGTTTTATTTGTTTTGGCTCAGAATGTGTAGTTTGAAGGAGAGGGAGGCAGTAGCCAAGAGGTTCATAAACGTAAAGGTGAGCTGAATCAGAAAACCACTGTGCACAAAACAAGTGCTTGTTGCCCCGAGAGATACCAGTTTGCAGGAAGGCAGCTGTGGCAAACAGGAGAGGATGGTTTCGCTGACCGCAGAAGCTGGTGAGGAATGGCTTGTCTCTGTTACTGATGTGTTTACCACTGGTGATAGCCACATGTCTGGGCCCCACCATGTTTCTGGAGAACTTGAACTTACCAAAGAACGTGCCCTGACTGCTGGTGTGTGAGCTAAGTCACAGTTACTCCTCGTTCATTGGGAGACCAATTATGTTTGGAGAGATCAAACCATAGATTTCTGAAGTAGAGAAGGAAAAATAGGAGCAGCTCTGGGAAAATGGACCACTCGACCAGATGCTAGAATGTGGATGATGGGGTTTACTCTCTGGCACTGAATTTGAGGATCTTGCCTCTAAGCAGCTTTCCTAAGACTACAAAAGAAATCCATGTCAAAGCTCAAACAGAGCTCAGAGCTCCTGCTTCCTGCAGACATTGCTTTATGTGCAAGAACATCCTTTCTAAATGTAAACAGATACCCCTCCTGAACAGTTCTCGCACAAATTCCTAATACAAACAACAGACTTGCTTGCCATCCCATTTGCTGCTGCTAATGCCTGTGTCCGGGGACGCTTCTGGATGTACTTTGGATACAGGGGAATTAAGATCATCTTTGTGCCTTTCTACAGATTCCCTGGGTAACTGCCAAGAGAAAAAGAGACAGAACCAAGGTTGTTCTCATCTCTGTGTACAAGCCAAGACAGTTTTGGCTAATATTTTTTACTTACGTCCATGAGGTTTCCAGCCAGTTCCTTATCCTCTCAGGATGCTTTTATACGATCATATTGAGACAGTCCATCCAAATTAATAGTTGGTTCACTAGAAGCATTAACATTGGCAGCTCAGGTATCACGGACAGGACCTGCTTCTTGGAGGTACTGAGTCAGAACAGTAACACGATTACTAGGACATAGTGATCTAAACAGAAGGAGATTTATAGTAACATCCCATATCAGTTCTTGACCTTACTGAGGCACCGGTATCAAAGACCTTCCACTACTGATTGAAACAACACTTTGTCACAATGTCAGCTTGTCTTCTGCTTATACCGATGAATTAATTTTACTTTACTGAATGGTATTAGAGAGAAGTCAAAGGATTTTGTGCAGGACAGCATTAGTAGTTGCCATGAGTTACTTCTGCTGAAGACCTCTATTTTTCAATCCTCCTGACACTCATGAAGCATCCATCCCACATCCTTCTCCAGATGCTCCTTGCCACTTTCCTCTGAAGTTAGTTTTCTGGTGACATCTGCATTGGCCAGGAGAGTTGGTTTTCTTCAAACTGCCCTTCACTGAATGCTCCTTACAGACCTCTCTGGCAGCAAAACACTGTTTGGATCTCGGTATATACTTGGTCTTAAAATGGTCTTAGATTTTTCTTCTACTCCTGTTAGCCATCTTGCCTGTTCCCTTCTGCTTAGCATCTGGGAAATGCAGTTACACACACTGGATGCTGATCCAGGGCTTTTGCTTTGATGCTCCAACTCGAACAATGCAACCACTTTGTTTCTCTCTCTATTTACAGCCAGGGCCAGCATACTGAAGGTCACATCATCTCCTAGCAAAGCATGCCTGAACCTGAATATTTAGTGTAGCAAATGACCTAACCTGCCTCACTGGATTTGGGAGTAACATTTTCATCAACCCTTGGTTTTTTTTTTTCTCATTTTGCTGCTTTGTTTGCTTTTCCACAAACACCACTCTTTTTTTTTTTCCCCTCCCTCTTCCTCCCATCTTTCCTTTTTCCTTTCTTTTTCAGAACATTTCCTTTTTTTACTGCTTACTTTGTCAGGGGAGGAGAGTCAGGACGAGGTATAAATCTGTCCCTCTTCCCTCCCTGCCGTCACTGACCATTTGTCTGTGTGGGGGTTGAAAGCAAAGTGTCTCCCTGGCAATCCTGGCCTTTGGTAGGTGTCTTTCCTCCTCTCTGCTCTCAGGAAGGGCTCTAAAGAAGGAGTCTGAGGCAAACAGACTGAAAGAAGTCTCATGGCCTTCTGAAAATAGATGAAAATAGTGCCACCAGCTGCAATGGCTAAGCTCGCTGTTTAAACCCTTTGATCTACATGCTTTTCTCAGTGGCACTGTTTCCCACAGTGTCACAAATAGTCAGCTGCAAAATGAAAGACCATTTCACGAGTTTTCAATCTTTGTGAGTGTCAACTTCACTGCTGTCTCTCAGGGTACGGTAGAAGAAGCTCAAGGGTCTGTTTGCACACGCAGTAGTAAGCTAGGTTATTAATTTATAGCTGACTGCCTCCTCTGAGATAATTCATTCGTTATATTCTTACTTCTAAGCATGCCCTTATACAAAGTAATTTGGAAAGTGTGTTACCCCCTCTAAACATGTACTAAGAACATCTGCATGGAGAGTTTGTGTGGAGTATTTAGGATGCTGTAAATTCTCTGCATACTGACAAATTCTGACTTGTTTCTGCTTTATAGAGTAGGAATTGGGAAATTGAAATTAAGGTAATATATCTACACTGGAAAGTTAATTCAGGTTTATAGTATGATATAATAGAGATCTTGTTAAGCCACCCTCCATAT
Organism: Anarhynchus alexandrinus; assembly: GCA_008711295.1. NCBI lineage: Eukaryota > Metazoa > Chordata > Aves > Charadriiformes > Charadriidae > Anarhynchus > Anarhynchus alexandrinus. Next base: position 4,771,111 of record VUYV01000053.1, read on the forward strand.
GGCTGAGTGTACTTCAGATATTCCTAAGTAGCACATCTCGCTTCTAGAAAAGATGTCCATACCCAGAAGTAGTCAGGAAATAGCTCAACTGGTGTAACTGAGGCCATTCACTCAGTGACTCAAGGTAATGTATGGCAAAGGGAAGACTGAATCCCTCTCAAGTCTTTATGCAGCTGCATCAAGATTCTCCTTCCTCCCATCATGTGTTATTAAAACCTTGTACGAGGCATATAACTGCTATTAATTTGGCAGTTTGCGCTCTAGTGGCACTCTAAGCGGCAGCCACATGTCTGTCAGGAAGGAAGGGAGGTGTGCTAACAACACTGGGGACAGCAGCTTTCTCTGTATTATAGCTGTGACCCGTGTTTTGCCTTGCATGGTGCTCTAATGAATTGGAACCTACAGTAGTTGCAAAGTCAGGATGCTTCTCAGCTGTCTGCCAGACTTTGTCAGTCAGCCTTGGGGTGAGGAAGGTTCAGTCATTGGTGTCAGCTCAACAGGGAAGTTTCTTTTATGACTTACTAAGACTTTCAGCTTGGTTTGTTCACTTTGGCTCCCCGGCAGCCTGTGCTCCCCGGCAGCCTGTGCTAAGCAGTGCTTTGAATTGTATTGAGACATTTTTAGGGACCGGTGACACCCTGTGGGAAATACTGAAGGACAGTCTATTTTCTCATTTCTCATGGTCCTTGTGATGCAAAAAATATCAATGAAAAAGAATCTTTGTTCCTTAAAGCTAATCTACTCTAATTCTTTAGGAAAATTATAATTGTTTTTTGTTGTCAGAAGAAGCAATTCATTATTGTGCAAATGATGTTGATGTTGCAATTAGAGGACTATGACTTCATTGAGGAATAAGCAACAGGAGCAGGTGAGCTCCTGAGACTTGAACTGATGTTTTCCTGCAAATATCCTTAGGATGAAGGAAAAGGACAAAGAAAGAATAATACTGAGGTACTGTGATATATGTTAGGCACAATTTGTAAGTAGACTGTTTTCATTGTGGTATCTGCTCATCATGGAAATGTTTGTGTTGACAAAATATATATGCCTCTGATTATTTGATACTAAACCTTTATCACAAAATGCAATGACTGAGGGCTTTGAACAAACCAGTGTTTAAGTTTATTATAGGGCTCATTGAAAGGACTTACCAAGATTTTGACTGACACTGAAGCACAGCAGAAGGAACAAGAATTCACTTTACTGTAGTAAAGCTTGATCCAGATCTGAGGTGCACACATATTTTGCTTGCTGAAGCCACATGAGAGTAATGTGGATGCTTTGCATCTAAACTCAAATTTTAGTGTATGAAATCTAAGATATTTTCTTACATCAAATATAAGAGTTTCTGCTGCATCTATGTCAGAGAGAAAATGTCTTGATGAATGTTTTTACCCTTTTTGTCTCTTTTTGTTCTCCGAAAATTAAAAGCAAATATAGCCTGCATGTTTGCAAGGTCAAAATTGTATTTTATACACTGTAGGAACATATTTGTAACGTTTAGAGTGCTGCCCACAATAAAAAAGATTTCTGTCTTAATGAGAAAGCATGCAAATTTAGTTCTAAGTAACACATATTTTGAAGGCACTTTTAAGGTATGTTTTCCTGACAGTTCAGGAGAACCCAAATGGATGGCTGAAAAATCAGCCTCACTAAACCAAAAAAAACCAAACCCAAAATGGCTGGTTTTCAGATGAAATAGTTCTGTGAATGAGATAGCTGTATGAGTGTGATGGAGTGAGAATACGTGGCTAGCGTAAGCAGGAGAAAATAGGACTGTAGCATTTCAGATAGACATTGGTTTGAAGGACAGTGTGAGGGTGTGTTTCATGACTGGCTAAAGCCATGTGAGTTTACACTGCCACCAAAATGTATAGTTAAGGTTACTCTGAGCTTATAATAGTACCAACTAATTGTACTGTTAATATTGTAAACTCTTCTCAAATCAAGATAGTTAAGCTTGAACTAGTCAATGTATTTTTTAAAAATACAAACTTTTTCTTCAACCTACACAGGGAAATACTAACTAAATAATAATAACTAATTCAGTAGCAGCCATATATTTTTTGTTAATGTCTCCTTGCTTCCCTGGGGATCAGTCACTTTTAAAGGAACCTTCAGTTTATTCCAGTTTGATTTGTCAATAAATAGGAACTTGTTATATTCAGTGAGAGCTCTCTAAGCACTCATTTAGCACAAACGAGTCAGAAGACGTAACAGTGAAATTACTTCCCTGCTGGTACAACAATAGCTGTAATGTATCTAAATTGGAATGAAGTCTTATATAGGCTACTAGCTAAATGAAAAGCGGCTATCAGAGACTGTACTAGATGTGGCACGAATCAATGTCTTTCCTGTATGCAGAAAGGAAGAAAGATTCAGTCCAAAGGCCGGACTCAGTCCAGCTTCTTCAGCTGAGATACAATTCCAGTGATGTAATGTGCAAAGCACAAACAAAACCTTACTGTTTTTTTAATTTTTAATACCGAAGTAAGCAAGATAAAGCAAACACCTGAAGCACCGGAGAGTTTCCATAATTATCTTCAAATTTTTTCAAATACAGTGTGCCCTCCATAGTCTGAGAAGCATGGTCACCATAGTATTAGTGAAGATTCCTTCTCAATAGACCAGCAAGAATGCATGGTAGCATTGGTCTCTTTGATTTTTATGTTAGCGCTGAATTCTTACACTTGGGCTGCAGTGTGTTTCAAGTGAGGTCTGTTACCTCCACCAGGTATTGCCTGTTTTCAATTCAAGGAAAAAACAGCTTGAGGGAAAATAAATGCAGTAATAAGAAGGTAAAGAAGGGTGAGGGAGAGAGAATAAGGAAGGCATGAAATAGGCAAATTAAAAGAATATCAGAAAAAGGGAAAGGTATTTTTCTACCACCTGAAATGGGGAAGAAGGCTGAGGAGTGATTGGAGAGCTGTCCTTGCTCTAGGCAGCACGCTTGCTTTTCACCTGCCTGCTGCCCAAGTCTGCTGACCTACACCCAGCGGTGGTAACTTCTTTCCCCCCCAGTAAGTGCTGCAACATCAGTTTCCTAACAGTATCAGTTTCAGTTCAGTGGGGACTTAACTGCTGAAGGGGTGGGTTGGCATTGCAAGGTTGCAATGACAACCAAGTCCACCACCACTATTGGTTGTACTAGGAAGTCTGTTGAAAGTAAACTTGTCACCTAGCTGTGAAAGCTTAGCAGAGAGACGGTTCATTGACTTGATTGGAAACAGGCTGCCTGTGGATTGTAAGGAGGGAAACTTTGGATGAGATTGTGGAGTTAATACCAGTTAAAATCTGTGCCTTTTTCATAAAGATGTGAAGTTTGACAAATCCTCTTCCTTTGGCTCTGTTATCCACAAGCTTTGTCACTTGCTCTCAATCAGAGACTTGGATATACGTACCTGTGCGAATAGCTTGATCTGGTTTCCTAACTTAGAGATTACGCATGAGCATAATATGACTCAGGCATGTACACATTGCTGATAGCACAGGGTCTGTTTCTCCAGTCTTTAGGAATAGCCTTGAAGGCAGTTAATTCTCGTGTCTTGCAAGAAGCCTGTTAATGTGATCATAGTTAGGCTATCTGTGTGGTGTAAAGACTAAACTTGTGATGACACAGTTGAATTAATACTTTCTGAATATCTCCATGCCAAGTCCTTGCTGAGCAGGTCATTTAGCTCTTTATGTTAGTTTGTATGGTATTCTATGGCTAAACTTACAGTGGGGCGGCTTAGAGAACAGGTGTATCTGATAAAAGCACGTAGTTCTTATAAAAATGTTCTTTGCAGTCTCTACAGAAGCCATCTCAAGGAAGAAATATTTACAGATTTTATTGGACTTCCCAGTTCATCAGAACCAACGTTGTTCTGGGAGAACATAATTATCTGTTTTACTGGAAGGGAATAGGCAAATTGCCACAAAGCTAAGCTGCAACTTTTAAACAAAAGTGTAGCTACATAACACCTCTTGAAATGTGGTCAAGATTTCCTTAAAGCACTCAGAAAAACATATTAATGTTGTAAATTAACATCTTAATGCCTAGAGACATTCTGCTGCAGCTAATGTTAATAGAAAAATAAGTAGACCAAATAGGTTATTATTAATAATATATTTCTGAGAGCTTGTCTTTATTACAAGGTACTTTTGAAAAAGCATGACTTTGTCTTAGCAGCCTGTAGTTCTTCCCTGTAATGCATTCCTGTTATGTCTCCAGGTCTCTGCCCTGTGGGGCAGACCAAAGCTGTAGTATTTCCCCATACTTTCCAGATCCCAGATAAGTGGAATTTCAAGAGGAAAATCATCTGCCTTAAAAGGCTTCAGAACACATGCAGATCTCAAGAATCCAAATTATACCTTATAAATTACATTGATTGCAGTGAAGATTGGTTCGGTCTAGAACAGTTAAGTGCAGGTTAATGTTTGCAACACGTGAGACAACAATGACTTTACATACAGAGAACTGTCACTGACAAACCTCTATCCAAAATAACAACAAAAGTCCAGAGCAGAGAAGTCTCATGAATGCACTTGACATGCTTGCTGGATATACACATTTTCTTTGTAGAATTTGCACCCATGTTAGCGATAATGCCAGGAGAGGGCTCAGGAGCCTACATTCAAAGGATCCCTTCTCAAGTGATTATAAACCCTGCATTATATTCTTCTTTGGCACCTGCCTGACTTCATCTGCTCTGTGCTACAGCCTGGGTCCCAGTGAATGCCTGGCTGAGGGGGCTGGAGCCACGTACGTGTTGTCTTCTGCTTGTGCTAGTTCAGTGTTCATTAGTAAGCAGCAGAGTCTGGATTCTTATTCATTAAGCTGCCAGATAAAAAGTGCTAGTGTTCCTGATGCTCAGAAAACTGGCTTTGAAGCATTGCAACATACTCTAAGGACTTTTTATTGGAACTGTATATTTAACGGAAAATATGCTTTAGAAATGAGTGCAGAAAATGGAGTGCAATGAATCTGTTTTAACACTAAGTAGAGAAAAGGACCATATGGATAGGAAGAGATATTGAGCACTGTATTAAAAACAACAAAAAAAACCCCACCAACAAACAAAAAAGAACCCTTCATGTCTGTTGAACTGAAGAAATTTCAATTGAAAAGTCCTCTTCTGCTCCCATTATATAAACAGAATGGAAGATGTCATGATTCAGATTACGAAAATGTTTTCTCTAAAGCATCTGCTGATCTAAGACATGTATACGGCATCTGAGCCTAGACGTGAATAACTAGGCTAATGTTATTCACCTTCCACAGAAGGAGAGGAAGGGAATTGGTTCTTGCAGTGCGGTACCCGATGAATACATTGTGTGTAAGAAAGCAGAAGGTTTTCTTGACACCTTAGGAGGCTCTCGGACAGTACAAATAAAGCACTCTTGTTTGCCGTGACATTGCAGGTGCTTGCTCCAAGCCTAGCTCTAGCCCTGAACCACTTGTGAATGGGAGTGGGCTGAGGAACAACTTGCACTGTAGTGGGACTGAGAGCGGGTACTTCCAAAGTGTTGGGGTGCTTTAGGAAATCAAGAATAATTTTAAACTGCAGTGAGGAGGAGTGTAGGATTTACACCTCCCCTGCTAACACCTGATAAATGGAAATAAATATTCAATGATGCTGTAAGGTTCACTAGCACAAAGTGTGATGGTTTTCAGTGCCCCATCTGTACATGAAAAAAGCTCCAGATCACGCTTTCATTTTTGAAGTGGAAGGAAACCTCTAAGACAGATGGGAGGGAGATGGTCCATAAGGAATATTCTGTCATCAGGGCTTCCTGCAATGAAAAAAACCTGTTAGGAAATACCTGCATTGCAGCAGCCACTTCTGGTCAGGATGAACCTTGCCTGGTGCTAGCAGCAGATCCCATGTTGCCATCACGCCACTTTTTATATTTGTCTGTCATCTTTACTCTTTGATCTTTCCAAATGATTTGTGGAGGTTTTAGGCAAAATGGATGTAATCACGAAGAAGGTCCAGGTTCTACCATCTGGGCTCATGAAATTACCAAATTGTGAGTTTTCCTAGCGAAATTAGTGAGACCATGCCTGGAGTGAAGTACAAATTATGGCTGAATAAGGGTTTCAGAGTAATTCTTTACATTTACAAATAAAACAGATTTCTGCATTTTTTGGCAAAGTGTAGTTACATGGTTAACCAGGCAATGTGGAATCTGTGCGACATGACTATTTTTGTATTTGTTTTTAACAATGTGTCACAGTACTTGAGAGATTTTGGTTTTCATTGCTTTGTAAAGAATAATTTGCAAATACTGTGATGGAGAATGCTCTCATGCAAGCCCAAGGGATCTGACTCATATAAACTTACAAGGCCGTCAGATTCATTCGAAGGTTCTGAAATAACTTGCTATGTGGCCATAAAATTTAGTTTAGTTTTTTTTCTCTTTGTTTTTGTTTTGGGGTTGGGTCCTTTTGGTATTAAGCCCTTGCTTCCAGGCACCTCTGTAAATTGTTGATTGACTATTTTTCTGCCATGTTCAAGTTATTTGGATATTCTCTGCATATGCTGGAATGTTACCAGCATCACCTGCAGTAAAATATTCATGCAAAATAAGCATTAAAGAAAAATTGCAAAGAAAAGTAAGTTGATATCACCATATATACCAGAGTCTCAACTGCATGGGAAGAAACACACTTATGTCACTAAACTTGACATATCTTGTGAAATTGTCTCTTAGAACTCAGTTCTTCTTTTGCTGAAAACAAAGCAGTTTGGCCTATTTGACACTTAAGGTAGCTTTGAAATGTGAGGTTTAAATAATCACTTTTAAAAAATATTGATCACAATGATTTTTATCAAGCTTTGATGTGCAAGTATGCGTACTTTTTTTCCATCGGATTTTGGGTATGGGAAAAGTGGACTTTTAGAAAACAACAACTTTTTTTTATGTGCCAGGTGAGTATCCCATCTTTTTGAGGGTCCCTTCAGTTTATCTTGGTCTTGAATAGAAAAGCAAATCTTGGAAAATGAATGTAACGCATGCTAACTGTTATTATTCACCCTATGCCACATTTATAGCTCTTATTTTTCTCACCTTAATTGCTAATAAGTGATTTAGACAGATTTAACACAGTAAAAGTATTGAACTGGTGAGTGGAAAACATTAAAAAAAAACACTGCTGGCTCCCTGTGGAATGCACAGTCCTAGAAAGCCTGGCCAGCATCAGAGGGTTTCCTTTCTTGTCCCAGGCAAGCCCTTTTCCAATCGGAACAGGCAGTTCTTTAACAGTCCTGTTGTCTTGATAATGGAACACTAACAATAACAAGACACTGAAGGAATTTGGAATCTTCAGTGTAGAAAAAATGTTACCAACTGGGAAAAAAATCTCCACTGGGAGATTGTGAGATCTGGGAAAACTGATACACAAAAGACAATCAGAGAAGGACAAGTAGACCTGGAGTCTGTGGTCAGCATGATTGACTCTGCCTCTGGAGCTGAAATCTGCAGGAGATTTTCTGACCTTATTTGTGGCAGAACTGTTTAGAATAAAGTGGTTTAGAGAACGTCCTCTTTACCGCGATGGGTGTGTTAGTACAAGGATTTTGTATGTTGTCAGTACCCAGCTGGCTTTTCAGCATCACATTACAGCTGGCTTCTCAAGCAGTCTGGACTTACTGTGGGTTTGAGTAAACAAGAAGTTTTGTAATACTCCTTATTTTTGCATTAGCTATGCCATTAATGGTCGTAAAAATTGGTAGTTCTGGTCAGACCCCGGGTGGCAGTGCTGCAAACCATGGTAGATATTTTAGCCTATAAACTAAGGAGCATCTCAGAAACCACCCAGCGCACATGCCAGCAGAGCCACGGAATCCTTGGTAAGTAACTCCTGTAGCATCAGGTGGCATAAGTACTGTTGCATTCCTTTCACAAGGGGCTCTGCTGGCACTTTAAAAATCTTACCATGACATGAAAATACATTTCTCCCTTGTTTTGCAAAATATTTCTCAAGTGATTGCGATGACAGAGGAAATAGCCACTAAGAGCTGCGCTATACGCGAGAGAAACATGGGGTTGGGGTATAGTCAGCACAGGGGCATGATGTTAGAGGTTACCAGTTTTGCATCCTTGGGATTATGTCCTGGTCTATATCCATATTATCATATTCTCCCTTCAGTTGCAGCACGACATTCTATTAAGGTAATGGGATAAAGGCAAAATAAATCGTGATACTGGGCTGTTTCTTTGCTGGTATGCAGCAATGTTACAGAAGTAAGGCCCATCTTTTGGGCGCTTAACTGGATATATGGGTTTTTTTTTTTAACATGGCTGAAATTAGATATTTACAGGTTTTGGGTTGTTAACAAATTACTAGGAAATAACTAGGAATTAACAATGATTCTTTATATTACCTGAGGTCTTAAAAGTGTCCTAAGACAGTTTTACTTAAAGAATCTTGGGACCAATAGGGAAAACCATTTGTAGATGTTTTCATATCACAAGCAGGTTTGAAAATTATGTTCAACGTATTTGCTATTGAATATATTTCACTATTAGAAAATATTTCCACAATAAAGCTGCACTTTAAAATTGGGAAAAGTTTCTTTGTTCATTGGAATAGCTTTTGTGTGGTCAAAATGCCAGTCATAGCTATGGTATTTGCAAGTATCATGCAGCACAGTTACTGGGTTCTCCGTGTATACTGATGGATGGAAGAACCACACCAAACCTCTGAAGTTTTATGAACTCGGTGTCAAGCTCTGTTCATCAGACATCCCAGAAACCAAAGAATACACTCAATTCCCATAAGATACCTCCCTTTACGGAGCACTGGGCTCTGATAAACTTGTCTGTGGATGTCAAAGAGCAGCAGTGGAGAGGTAGGGTTTAGTTTTTCAGGATCATAACTAGACTGATTGCATTTTATAGAATGAAAAGCAGCCCAGAGTTCTGCCTTTACACAGCATAATACTTCTAGCGATCTTGAAGGTTAATTGTCATTTGGCCTTGTTGAAGTTTAATTGACTTTTCTTCTCACAGATATCCACACTTCTAGAAAGCAGACATGACCATGACTGCCAACAAGAATGCCAGTGTCAACAGCAGAGCTGGAGGGAGTAAAGTGCCTCAGGACACTCTGGATAGGTATGTGGTGAACTGCAGGCTTTGTAGATTCTGAGAAAGATTTGTCTGTGTTTGGAACAAAATCTCTGTTCAAAGGTAAGTGACCTCTATTCTGACACAGAGTGCTTTGCTGGGCTGAGAGAAGTTTTGGTAGGGACTGGAGGAACTGAGGTATGAGAAAAGGTCTGCTTCTGGCATACATCTGTCAAACTATTGCTGCTTGCTGGCTGGTTATGATGGAAGTGATTGCAAGGAAGGACCTGTGTGGAAGGCACTGTGTAGGCCTCAGGAGGTTTGAACTAAATTTCTTGGCCATATGACTGCATGTCAACTTTTCTCCATTGCCAGTCTCCAGGTTGTATTTTGTATTGGTTTCTGTCTTGACAGACAGTGGGCAGAGACTGCCTCCTGTTGCAGGTCAGGCAGCAAGTGTGAAAGGGCTGAAGGTAAAGTAGAGGGCTCATCTCTGTTGCTTTGGTTACTTGTCCTTCAGTCATTAAGCATTAAGTCATTTACAAAGTGAGTCTTTTATTAGGCATATTATGCTGTGTTAAAGCTCAGCAGAAATTGACTTGATATCTGTGTATGCTTCCCAGTTTGTTAGTTTGCATGTTGGTCATCTCTTAGTACAAAACAATAAAACCATAAAAGAAGGGGGGGCAGGGAGGGCAGCTAGAGGAATTTCTAGAGATATTTTCATATGTGGATATTAAAAACAGATCCCTAATGATATCTGGCATTCTTAAGCATTATCATCCTTCCATCAGTGTGGACAGATTGGTGCTGGGAACTTGGGTCTATACTTCAGCAAACTTTGCACTTACTCTTTTGTCTTAAAATCTTTTCCATTCTGACTAGCTTAGAAAGTACTGTGGGATACTAAGTTATTGGATAATAACTGTCAAGTCAACTGTCTTTCCTTATCATCACCATCTGTTTTGATTAGAATTTGTCAGGAAAAGATTTTTTTTAATTACAAGTATGGACCTGAAGCTAAGAAAAATCTTTGAGTTTCACTTGCGTGACAAGTGAGGAGATGAATAGGTTGTCATGCACCAGTTCTCCATCCATTATTTTGCCTTATGTAATCTTCTTCACCCGTCTTTGTGAAATCCTGTAAGAGGATGTTATTTGAGTCAACCATGAAGATTCTTCATTTTAGTCAGACTGTAAATCAACAGAGTAAGTGCTGGCATAATAAAAGTTTGACTTGCAGGATTTATTGCAAACATGTTCAAAGATCCACTTAAACTGAACAGTCATTGTCTCTGTTTAGTATGGGATTTGACTGGAGATTTGGAAATCTGCAAAAGTGCTTTCTCTGTAATTTGTGGGAGTAGAGATTCAGCAAGCTCTGATACTGGCATAACACAGGTGTATTAGTCTCCTGGTGGCTAAGACATCTTTTAGTGTTATTTGCTTGTTAGTCCTAGTTTTGGTGGGGTTTATTGTTGCAAGATGCAAGGTGTGTTTCAGTGATATAGGGTCACAATCTTGTTCAACCTTCTGACCTTATGGGTCAGATGCCAAGGTCAGTAAAGTCTGTAGAAGTCTTTCTGATTATTTTGGCGGTGAATCAGACCCTCATAGATCATGGATTTAAATTTTAGTCATAAAAGTCTTCAGTGGAAATGAGGTGCCTACAAGTAAATATCTATACCACTGCATGCTTTGCAAGCATTAAGATTCTTGCGGTAATGAAGATTCCATTGGTCGTCACTGGAGTGTGGATCCACTGGCATGAGGCACCACAGCTTTCTTCCACCAGAGCTATGCTAATGGCAGTTTCATAAATGAGGGAGAGACAGAGAGCTGAGTGAGGACATTACTTGGGAGAATGACTGTGAATCCCACCTGAGAAATTGGTTGTGGGATTCACAGGTTTCTGCTGTGAGCACAGGAGGGGAAAACCTTTGGATCTGAAGAAAGTGAAGTGATTACTTAAATAAACATCCTCACTAATTCATTCTTTCTGAAGTTATCTGAAGTTCATTCAACACTTGTTACAAATGAACATTTTTTGTGTCTTAGGTGAGTCAAACTTGACTATGCTCTGAATAGGAAAACGTTGTAGTAGGTGACAAGGGTGGTCAAAGGTATTGGAACATTTTCACTGCAAGGCAAGAATAGGTTGACTGGGACTCTTCATCCTGGAAAGGAAAGGAGTGGAGGAGAAGAAGAGGCAATAGAAGTCTCTGAAATGATATATGGAACAGAGATGGTAAATAAGGAAAAAGTCTATTTCCATTTAAGAACTAATATGAATCAAATGAAACCAGAAGTCGACAGGTTGAAAGAAGTTGAAAAGAAGGTACTGCTCTGCAGCATGTCTTTAAACTATGGAAATTACTGGTATGGGACGTTGTAATCAGGCAAATAAATGGAAGAAAAACCTACCAAGCCACAGAAGCAAAATCTGTGAGTCAACAAGTCTTCAGGCCTTTGGCTGTTAAGCTGGTCAAGTAGCACTGTGTGCTCATCTTGTTCTTAGTCTCTTCTCTAGGCACCTGCTAACCGTCACGGTCAGTGACAGAGCCTGGACTAATGCTGCCCTTTGGCCCAAGCCACTGGGGATGTTCTGATGTTGTTTGGAATAAGAGTCAATTATAGGAATCAAGTATTAGAGGGTTTGCAAAAGGTTTGTTATACTTACGAAATGAGACTTTCTGGCTTTCAGAGAACTTCAAGGACACAACTTTAATCCTTCCTTGTGAGTCACTGAGGTGAATGCCAAGGAACAGGAGGTTAGGAAAGCACCTTATATGTAGCTGAAAGTGACTTCTTAGCAAATCTGGCAGGAAGGAGCTCTGTGAAATCTTATTAACTCTTCAACGGGACACAAAGGAGCCCATAGCATGCTTGCAACTAGTGTGTGACCCTTTTGCATCAAATGACTACGTGGTTTGTGCTGTACTTAAGAGGATCAGTGTAACTCTGAGGAAATCTTAAGAGAACAGAAGTCAAAGAAAAGGCATAGGGATGTTTGTAGCTCTCTCCCCACAGTGTGGCTTGCTTTCCCTTAGCAAATAATTTAATATTTATCTGGGGTCTTTGTTTTATGCAGAAACTATTTGAATAAATGAATTAATTTATAAAGTGTTTGTCCAGTTTACTCCAGTGCAAAGGTAAATTTAGAAATGGCACTACCAGCTCTGTTTGACTTAAAAATCACCTCAATGCTATACTGTATTAAATGGGACTATAGTTATGTTTATGAGGTCATGCTCTACTTAACAAAATATGGGTTTCAAACTTGTGGTCTGTTTAGTCTAACAGAGAAAAGGAATATCATTATTAAAATTGCAACTTAGTTTGAGATGCTAGATGCCACAAGCACCAGTCCAGAGCTGAAAAATATTTAGAGTAAGCGTGGCTGCGTAACTTCTTTAAATCATTCCTAATGTCTTAACCTCTGGCTAATATGCCATGTCTTAACTTGGGATCTCAAGGCATATTTTATACACTTAACTTCAGCCATCTCACCTGCTGTAGTATACTACTACAGTACAGGAAGTGCCTGTCTTTACAGGAGCCCATTGATTTACAGTTTTTTATCTGAGGGTATTGCATGAGGCGTAAGTAACTTCAGAATTTGGAGATACAGACTTCTTCCAATGAATTTGTGATGAAGTAGTAGAATTTCCCTTTACCTCCAACATTTTCTGTGGTGCAGGCTGGGCCTGACCTATGAGTCCCACCTTGTGAGCTGGATGCAGAGCTGGAAATAGCAGACTCGTGCCCTGATGCAGGCAGTGTTGGGACGAGAAATAGAATAAATATTATAAGACACATTTTTACTATAGGATACAATTTTAAAATAAACTATCTAATTAAAAATATTTAAACATATGACAGTATCCTTCTGCTGTAAGCACAGAATATGCCCCTGCAAGCAGGATTACTTAGACATTGATTTGATGTACTTTCTCAATTAATAGCTTTTGGGTAAATTTCTGTTAATCTGGAAAAAGAATTACACGTATCAGTGTCTATTTTTGTAAACAGAATACTTAATGTAGACAAAAATAGTAAGATATTTTGATTAAGCAATATATGCACTTTATAAGATCTCAGAGTAATGTCATTACAGTTATTCTCAATTTCTTGAAAAGCAAGGTGATTGTACTGTAATTTCCCATAGAATAGTATAAAGTCTATCCCATGTAAAGCACATTTAAAACGTGCACATGAGTTTCACAAATCAAGACTTAGGAGTGAGTTTTCAAAAGCTTAAGCACATTTGTATACCATTTACAGTGAACAAAAATCAAGTTCGCTGCAAGCAAGTGTTTTACTAGCAAGGTGACTTTGGTATATATAGCGGGACTGCCATAATGAGCTAGAACAAATATCTTTTAAGTTTAATGTCACTGGGCTTGATTTGGGAAGGCAGCCAAAGCAGAAACCAGTCTTGGTTCCAGTTGCACAAAGGGACTATGTGGCTGTTCATCTGAGGAAAACTACGTCACCATAATCATGTGAGTTTCAGCACGGACTGGATTTTATGATGTGGGCTGTCATCTCTCCACCCAATCCACACAGGAAAGGTGTCGTCCTCACGGTATTGGAGGATGTTCTCCAGCTGAGCAATCATGATTTAATACCACGATAAACTGAGGGTACTGATGTCAGTGGGTCATATAGCAAGGCATCAGAAATTTGTGCTAGCAGAGGATCGCATCTGCAAATTGCTATGAGCACAAAGTTGCAAGTTGTTAAGTTCCTAGTCTAATAACGTTCATAAAACTTCTTTCTAAATACTTTTAGTTGCATCTTTTGATCAAATATACTCTTGCTTGATTACAACCGAAATCTGTTTTCTGAGTTGCATCTCTCTCCTTGCCTGGGAAGAACTGAGCTGTGTACCCGCAAACCTGTAAAAATAGGCTTTGATTTTTTTATCTCCCAGCAGTGTGTGAGGCCATTCCTGCTGTCACTGACAATTTGTCAGTCCCATTAGTCTAACATGCACTGAGAGATGTTTACACTGGCTTTGTGGCTCAGACCTTCTTCAGAATTTAGGTTAATGGGACAGAATTTTAATTGGCAGGAGCTAGCTTACTGCCAGTGAAGGCAATGGAGATGCACCACATAAGCGAAACAAATAACTGGACTAATATAACTCTAGAGGTACCTAAGGAGTGTTTCGGCTGAATTGTTTATAATTCCTTAAAAATCAAAGAAAAGAATGACTTAATTTTCTAACCAAGGGAGCCCACGGGGTAGTCTTATGTCCAGCTTTATCACGAGTCTGGGATAGCATTTGCTGCTAGCTAAACTAGAGGTCAGAGCTGGACCTGCTTACCCATGGCCTTGGCTTCTGCGGAGCCATTGTCAGTCATGTAGAGTGGAGGCCAGATGCTTTGGGGTGTCACAGATGACTGCTGAAGGTGCAAGGCTGTGGAGGACTGATTCGTACTGATGGCAGAGCCATCAGAATCCTGGAGCAGTATTCTTGTATTCTGTTTCCAGTATCCACCCTGATTCTTTTGTTTGGAAACCTGGTAAATAATCACTGCATTTGCGTAAGTTAACAAAGCTTGTTTGTTTAAACAGCAGCAGTCTTGATGTTTGAGCATGACAGAACACAGCAAAGCTGGCTGTGCAGGAGAAGTTTTGCTTGGGTAGGTTACTAGGAGAAGTATTGTTTAGGGCTGGATACCTGTCCCCATCATGCATGTATGTTCATGCTCAGCACCTTCATGTGCACATCAAGGTCTTGTGCTTTATTACTGCATTTCTCTGATGAAGGCATAAACAATAAGAGCTTTAAGGAAAATCATAGTTAAATGAAGACTTCATGTCTGTGTTTCAGCCTTAAAAAACTGAGATGTACAATCACTTCCAAAATCAGTCCTAGTCAAGCCAAATTAATTCAGTTTTACAGCAAATAAATTAATTTATTTTTAAATAAAATTAATTCTTGGTCCACATTAATAAACCCAACTAGAATATTTTGTTTTCTTATACAAAAGGATTATGTGGTTTGTTCAGTGTTGGGGTTAAGCAGTGCTTGGCTGCTGTCAGTGCTGGAGTGTGGGTGGCAGAGGCAGTTGTTCACTCTGCTGGCTTGTCCTGGGAATGTTCTATTCTCTTCCCTTTCCACAGTAAATTTTTCATTTCAAAAGCAATCTTGTGTCAGGAGAAAAACCTGTCTGTATAGGGAGAACTGTTGTCTTCAGAGAGGCAATGCCCATGCTGTACTTTTCTCTCGTTTAGAGAGATCAGTTCATGGATGCAACTCTAGTGCCTTTTACTTGGGATTACCTGATATGTAACAATATGATTTTAATTTAATTCATATAGTTTCAGTCTTTCTGCTATTGTAACTCTCCACCCCTAATAAAAGGAAAAAAACCCACAACAACCCAAAACAGTGCCCTTCAGCTCTGTGTTAAACTGTAGGCACTGTCCAAATTTATTGTCAGGTCATTCATCCAGATGCAGTCCAGTCTGCCTGCACTGACATGAATTATCTCACAACTAACGCAAAAGAGCTGTGTTCAAGTCTGGGGCTGGATGCTGTGGGGGGCAGATAAGGCAGGCTGATGCAGAGCAGCTCCCTTGTTATTACCATGACAGTGTGGTGAGGGAGATAACTCTGCATCCACCACGATGGAGCCTTGATCTTACTCTAAGAAAAATATTACTAGAATAGTAAGGTAAACAAAATGTAATTTTTTGTATTTCATAGAATCATAGAATGGTTTAGGTTGGAAGGGACCTTAAAGATCATCTAGTTCCAAGCCCTCTGCCATGGACAGGGATACCTTCCACTAGACCAGGTTGCTCAAAGACCCATCCAGCCTGGCCTTGAACACTTACTTCGAGGAATGGGGCCTCCACAACTTCTCTGGGCAACCTGTTCCAGTGCCTCACCACCCTCATAGTGAAAAATTTCTTCCTAATATCTATTCTAAATCTCCCCTCTTCCAGTTTGAAGCCATTCCCCCTTATTCTGTCACTACATGCCCTTGTAAAAAGTCCCTCCTCAGCTTTCTTGTAGGCGCCCTTCATATTCTGGAAAGTTGCTATAATGTCACTCCGGAGCTTTCTCTTCTCCAGATTGAACAATCCCAACTTGCTCAGCCTGTATTTATGTATTTCATGTAAACATAAATTTAAAGACTATGATAGTTATTACATGCCTTGAGTTTTCTGAATGGAGAGCATTGTGAAGAAAGCAATCAAAGGATGCATCTTCAGGTACCCATGTTGTTCTAAAACAATCAGGTTTTGGTCTTATTTGAAACTCTAATGCGTACAATTTTCCCACTAATAATTATGTGTGACTGCCATTGTCTTAGCACAATTATGTTAAAGTATTCTCTCATCTCTTACTCTTTCTTTGCCAAGCATGTGGACAGTGTTGCTGTGAGTGATAGAAAAGCTGTTTCTTTCCCTTTTGTGGATGGTTGCTTTTCAGTTACAGGTGAAAGGCACGCTCTGTCTTTACAGGCAATTGCATGGTTTAAAGGAGTCCCCATAAAACATTAGTTATAGATAGCTATACTATCCTTCACACTTGGATAAAATTTTCTGTGTGGCTGATGTTCCCATCCGTGCTTAATAGAAAGTTTAGTGGGATGTTTGGATGCCAATTCAATTTGTGTTATAATGGTATGCCATGGGAACAAACGCTGGTGTGGTTGCTGCTGCCTCAACTGTGTGCTGAAATGCTTACCAAGGCAACCAACCAAGAGTGGTGTGTCTCAGTGAAAACCTTTCTCTCTGGAGGAGACACACAGGTGTAGATGCAGAAAACAGTGACAGAGAAGGCAACGGGTCTAGAAGTGGTTGATGGGTTTTGCACAACTTCGGGGAGATTTGTGCATGGTTTAGTGTGATAGCAGTTGCTGTTTCATGCATATTTGGGTGTACAAGTTCTTGTTTTCAAGGGACTCTGATGGGAGAGGAGCGAGACCAGCTTGGAAAGGAAAGTGAGCAATGTGTGCCTAAAGCATGGAGCCAAGTCTGCAGTTTGTATATTTAAAAATAAAACCTTCTTTTGCTCCATCACTTGTGGGGTAGCCTGGGCTAAAACAGCTCCCAGTTTGCCCAGTCAGAGCAGCCCTTGGGGACTTTGTTAGAGCACCAAGAGGACAGTGGTGTGAGTTCAGCTAATGTGCTCTTGACATGTCCCTGCCTCTCCCTGCTGGGCAGCACGTGAAGCACGGCTGGGACCACTCTTTTCTGCTGCGGGAGAGCTCCTGGCAGCTGAGCGTGGCTTAAGGCAATGAGGCACTCCCCACTGAACTGCTGAGATGTGTTTTCCTGCCAAAAGTATTTGCATACTTTTGCATAGATGAAAATCTATTGCCTTGCTCAGAAATACTAGGGAGAATCTTTTAAGTTCTTTATGAATTTGTGAAACAAACCCCGCAGAAAATGTTTGCTGCTTTAAAAAAGAATCAAGTTTTAATACTTTGACAGTGAGCTTGAGAATAGGAAGAGTAGTGGTTCAATGAAATTCTGCTAAGAGTAAGCAATATGCAAAGTTACTGGAGCCATGATGAGACACTGCTTTTTTTCTTAAAGCATTTTTAGAAAACAATACAAATAAACTTCAGCTGAACAACTGTGGAAACTGATAACTGATGTGAAGTCTATTATAAGTATTGTACTCCTTTAAAAGCAGAAGCAGCTTGAACTGTGCAGCTGACAAATTTTCAGCAGGTCTGTTCCCAGCAGCGCAAAGTTACATTTGGTTCAGAAAGGAATAAAAGCTGTTAATTACCCTGTGAGGTTGGAGGTGTGTTTGGGACACAGAGCTTTGGCAGCTCAACTCTGAACTGGGCCATGGGAGGTGGGAGGATGCCTACTGTCATCAGGAACAGAAACATCAGCAGTGGTAACAAGTCAAAGCACTGATTCAAATGACCCTGAAACTGGGAAGAGTTTGAATACAGGCAGTGACTTTATTGCTGTCCTTTATCTGGGTAAGCAGCATTGGTGGGCTGCTGATTTTCGATGCTCTGAGACATAGTGTTCCCCTCCCTTGCCTTGCTCAGCAGTGACCTCGGGGAAGTGGATCAGAGGGCATACGTTTGAAATCTCTTCAGCAGGGTTACAGAAGTATTCTTGTAAGCACAGTGGTCTGGAAGTGTAAGAGAAAAATGGTTTGTAAGAAGAGGTAACAGCTTCTAATTAGATCAAGACATAGAATTGAAAAAATTGACCTACTTTTGGATACATACTTTGGGCTTCCTCAAACAACTGGCAGGGGGGATTTTGCTATTCCATTTCTGTTGTTGGCTATTTTGTTTCACTTTAACTTTAGATATCTGCTCAGGAAGAAGCATTACTTATTTGATATGCACTCGTCAGTTAAGCAAGTCACTTTTTCTTAGATGGAAGTTGTATTAATACATCCCTTCCATTTGCACAGGTTTTTAAGAAAACAAACAAAATTTTGATTGCATTTTGCTTCATGCAGCTTCAAATCAAGTTTGCTTTATTATTACTTGAAGGCTGCAGGAATGTTCTCTGGCATATTACTTCCCATTGTAATTGAATTCTCATGGCATTTTGAATGCTTTACACTTTTATATGCAGCAAATCATACATCATTATTAAAATTGACTTGTTTATTAAGGTTTATATTTGCTAAGAACACTGGAAAGTAACTAAAAAATGAAAACTAACAAGTCTCTTAAAAAGCAGGGAGTTGTAGTTGACAGGTTAGACTTAGAGTGGTGTTTTTAATGCAACTGTGTTCTGTTCCAGTACAAAGGCTACTTAGACTAACACTGCATTATTTGTTTAATCACTAAATTTTATTAGTGTACTCAGTAGTACTAAGACCTGAACTAAACTGTTATATATATTTTGCAGCAAATTATTAAAATGGCATGGTTTTGGAAATGTTTCTGATGTCTTTCTAGTGCTTTTATTGCACTGAAATGTAGTGAATAAAAACAATGAGCAAGATAGTTGCTAAAACACTTATGGGAGTCCCCGTCAATGCAGGATCAGAAAATCAGAGCAGGAGTATTATGTGAATTTGGTTTTTGGGTGGTGATAAGTGAGACAGAAGACTGCAGGGGATATAGCATAGAAGTCACATGCAAAATATTTTTACAGCATAAAGCTAATATTTCATTTTTTCTGGAGGAAGTTGTTCTTAGGAATGAAAATCTTGCCTTCTGGACCAGGATGATGCTGGCAATCTCACTGAAAAGACCAACAAAGATACAAGTCATAAGCATTACTAATGATGTTTCATGTACTGTGAATATCTGTCTATTAGGAGGTGGTCTAAGACCCCATCTCTTTACACTTGAGCTGTTGAAAAGCCATCAGTATGGGAGAACAATTTTCGTTCTGTGCCCTAATCAGTCCGGATTTGAATCAGTGGTTTAGAAATGAAAGAGTCTGTGTTCTCTTACCAGTTTCCTGCACTGTTTAGTTATCCTAAAAAGATTATTTTCCACTTGAGCAGAACAGAAAATTAAAAGAAGACATAGCAGAATTTGTGAAGAGTAGGATTGAAAGGAAGATCTGAACATAATGAAATAAAGATAAGTGAAAGAATTATTGTGCATTTCTTCTCTGATGGGGAAAAAAAACAGTTTGTTCAGAAAGCCAAAGCAAGAAGTGCATTGACATAGCATCCTCACAGTCTTTTCAGAGACTTTATCCTCTAAATACCATAATAACTATTTACCAGCTAATAGTGTGGGCAGAAACTGGGAATTAGCTAAGTGCTTGATTCGGTCTCCACACTGAGTGTTACCATTTTATTTGCACTTGAGGAGCTTTAACAGCAAATGCTTTTTAAAAGCAAATGAAACTGTAAGCATTTTACTGCAAGCAGAAAAATAGGAGCTAATGGAAATGCACAGGCGCCATCTATATTATTACAATACATATGTGCAGAAATGCCCGTAGTGCCTAGGAGACTTTGAGCAAGACAATGTGTCAGTGAGATGTCTGAGGCAGAGCGCTTCGTAGGAGAGCAAGACGTCTTGATTATTCTAGTGTCACCATCAGCACAGAGCCAAAGACTTGCAGAAGTGTGCCCGTAGACTTCAGCTGTGCATAGGACTTTTGGGTCATCCATCTTTACGTTTTGTGTTAGATGCAACTTTTTCAAAGCTTTTGTCACTATTCACATCCCGCACTCTGAGATTATTTCCATTTTCACAGAATCATAAAATGGTTTAGGTTGGAAGGGACCTTAAAGATCATCTAGTTCCAAGCCCCCTGCCATGGACAGGGACACCTTCCACTAGACCAGGTTGCTCAAAGACCCATCCAACCTGGCATTGAACAATTCCAGGGATGGGGCCTCTACAACCTCTCTGGGCAATCTACTCCAGTGTCACACCACCCTCACAGTGAAGAATTTCTTCCTGATACCTAATCTAAATCTCCCCTCTTCCAGTTTGAAGCCATTGCTCCTCATTCTGTCACTACATGCCCTTGTAAAAAGTCCCTCCCCAGCTTTCTTGTAGGCACCCTTCAGATACTGGAAGGCCACAATAAGGTCTCCCCAGTCTTCTCTCCAGATTGAGCAATCCCGACTCTCTCAGCCTCTTTTCATAGGAGAGGCACACCAGCCCTCTGATGATCTTCGTGGCTGTCCTCTGGACCTGCTCCAACAGGTCCATGTCCTTCTTGTGCTGAGGACTCCAAAGCTGGATGCAGTACTCCAGTTAGGGTCTCACAAGAGTGGAGCAGAGGGATAGAATCACCTCCCTCAACCTGCTGGCCACCCTTCTTTTGATGCAGCCTGGGATGCAGTTGGCTTTCTGGGCTGCGATCGCATATTGCTGGGTCATGTTGAGCTTCCCATCAACCAACACCCCCAAGTCCTTCTCCTCAGGACTGCTCTTAATCCATTTCCACCTAGCCTGTATTTGTGCTTTGGATTGCCCCAACCCCTGTGCAGGACCTCACACTTGGCCTTTTTGAAATTCATGAGGTTTGCGCAGGCCCACCTCTCAAGCCTGTCCAGGTCCTTCTGGATGGTATCCCTCCCCTCCAGCCCGTTGGCCCCACCACACAGCTTAGTGTCATCGGCAAACTTGCTGAGGGTGCACTCAATCCCTCTGTCCATGTCACTGACAAAGACGTTAAACAGCACCAGTCCCAGTACTGACCCCTGAGGAATGCCACTCGTCACTGGTTTCCACTTGGACATCAAGCAGTCGACTGCAACTCCTTGAGTGTGGCCATCCAGCCAATTTGTTATTTGTGGTCCATCTGTCAAATCTGTGTCTCTAATTTAGAGACCAGGATGTCGTGTGGGACAGTGTCAAATGCTTTGCACAAGTCCAGGTAGATGATGTCTGTTGCTCTTTCCTTATCCACCAATACTGTAACCGCATCATAGAAGGCCACCAAATTTGTCAGGCATGACTTGCCCTTGATGAAGCCATGTTGGCTGTCACCAATCACCTCCCTATTTTCCATGTGCCTTAGCAGAATTTCCAGGAGGATCTGGAGCTTTTTTCAGCTAATGCTGGCAGGCAGGTGCACTGCTGGTACAGGGGACATCTGTGGGTTGGGATGGGGTAGTATTGACAGTATTCAAGTGTGGGTAATGTTGGTTAATCCTCCTGTTGTCACAGCGTAGGTAACTCCAGCTGGCTCACCTTTTTTTCCGTGCAGCAGGACACTTACCCAGGGAAGCAGCTGTACGGCTGCGCAGCAGCTGAGGCCATAAGAGGACTTGTTGGTACAGACAGTTGAACAAACGCCCAGTAATCAGACTGCTCTCACATGAAACCTCTACCCCCTTGATTTGCTGCTGATTTGGAAAACCACTTTATGTCAACATAGGCAAATAGGGGAGATGGCAGATAGCCTGTGTCCATTTGAAACTGTTGGCAGAGACCTGAAAGCATTTTTAATGTGGATTTTTAACCTCTCCCTTTCCTGTCAAACAGTACTGTCACCCATGTGGACTTCAAGATACGTGTTGAGTTTGGCAGGCTTGTTCACCGAGTCTGTGTTCGTGTGGTGTGGTACCTGATACAGCTTCTTTGAGTTTGTTAGCAACGGGCAGCTAGATTGCCTGTGTTCAGAGGTTCAGGAATGAATTGTAAACTTTTGCTCCCTGCAACTTTAAAATAAATACCCAAACAAAACAAGATTTTTGCTAAGCCATGGGTAACCAAGAGGAAACTTCTGGTTTGCCAGATTTCTCACACACCTGTCCCTTCAAAGTCAGCACGTCAGATTGCAGAGAAAGGCTTTGCTACTGTTAGTTTTGTTAAACATTAATGCCAGTTTCCTCCCATTAAGCATACAAAGGGACAGAGGTTTGACAAAAACGCACTCGGACCGTGCTGCTTGACAAGTGAAACAGGCAGTGTTGAGGAAGCACAGAGGCTACGGCAGGGCACGAGGGACTGAGAGCAGAATTCCTCCATCTCCATTCTGCATCTTTCCACGTGGGAAGAGCTTCTTGAGTAAGTCTGGGATTGGTAGGCTGAAGCAATTACAGTGACGGATAGTATTGTGCTTTTTGGAGGCAGGAGAGGAGGAAACTAAATAAAGCAGAAGCAAAGAGCATGAAGTGCCATAGCACTGAACTCTTTTATGTCCTTTCCTTTAACCAGTTTTACAGTAGGTGGGCTTTCTACTCATAGGCAGGAACTTGACACCAGCTTTTTCTTGCTAAAGATAGCGACAGCTGTAGTTTTAATTTCCAGAGTTTGCAGCTCTGGTATAGGACAAGGGACTTTGGGACTAAAAGTAATTTTGAAAGCCCCTGTCTTCCCTCCTCCCCCCACATCTCTTGCTCTCAGACAGAAACTTATTTGTCTGCCTGGCTAAACGGATATCCAGCATGGCTTCACCAAGGGCAGATCATGCCTGACTAATTTGGTGGCCTTCTACGAAGGGGTCACAACGGCGGTGGACAAAGGAAGATCGACTGATGTCATCTACTTGGACTTGTGCAAGGCATTTGACACTGTCCCACACGATATCCTGGTCTCTAAATTGGAGAGACATGGATTTGACAAA
>VUYV01000053.1:4794403-4835279 GCA_008711295.1 Anarhynchus alexandrinus
CCCCCAGATGTGCCCATGGATGACTGTGTATGAGGAATGACACATTTTTCTGGCATACTTGGGGTTCCTATGTTGGACATACTAAGCTAAATTTGGTTTTATTGTACAGAAAGTGTTAGTCCACTAGGAAGAGGCCATACTTATTTACTCCTAGGCTGAATATGGCTTACAATGACTGCTTTTCTAAATGCTGGCCTTAAATGCAGTGTTGCTGGTACACTTTTGTGTGTTGTGTTGGTTTTGATGCCTGGCTTCAGTTTTTGTTGTGTGGTTTTTTTTGGTTTTTTTTTTTTTTNAGGTCTCTTTTCCACTGAATAAACAGTAGAAGTCTTATAGGTTTGTGCTTTTCAAGAAAAAATCAGTATTGCGGGCCAAACTCTGTGGGACTCTGAGGGATGTAACTTAGGGTCAGAATTTGTTGCTTCAATTTGTTGCTTCAAATACTCATTAGTTGAGAGCCCATAGGTTAATGCAAGGAGTTTGTTGTTAGTTTTTGTAGTCTTTAGAGAGCAAATATTTTCACAGCTGATGAGCTTATAAAGGTTGCTAGTTGCTTTTTCTAGTTGCCTTATACACAGATGTTGGTATTGCCTCATTTACTCCATAATGTTTTCATTTTCTTGATACTCTGCCTGATGCTATCTATGTATCTTCCTGTAGGGACATGAGGTTTACTTTTGGCTCTGTCATAAAGGAAAGGATGAGTGATAAAAGAAATGTCTACTTGCTTTTAGTTGCTCTAAGTTAAAACTTAGTTGCCCTAAATTAAGTAAAACCTGGGGTTCCTTATTGCTGTGCAGAATTCCTGTTGCACGTCAGTCTGAGCAAAACATTGTCATCCTCAGGGTTATAATACATGCAAATTCCCTCATAAGATATGAAAAGTAAAAATGCATTGGCCAGCTCCTTATAAAACCTAATAGGCCAATAAAAGAGTGTAAAACTAAATCTACAGTTTTATAAGAAGCCAAGGTCTTGTGAGAATGAAATGCTTATAAAGGATGTATAAATACCCCAGATCTTATCCCGATTCCAAATTTAGGCTTGACATCCCACAGCTCTTGTAGGTGTGGTGATGAAATGTGGTCTGGGAGGCTCATTTCAGCTGGTGAGTAATAGACACGTTTATGTTACCCTTGATCACAGTGAAGAAAGTGATGGGGAGTGTCTTTCCCTGACTTAACTCTGCTCCTGTTGACAGTTATGGTCAGTAAAAAGCAGAGAGAAGCCAATTCCTGAATCTTTTGGAAAGTTTCCTTTAGATTGTGTTTTTGAATATTGGTGTGTGCAGTGCTTGAGTACTCATTGATTGCTCTTTTGTTAATATTCAGTGAAACTGAATTAGGGCCAGATGTAGCCTTTGGTCAAGTTAAATTTGTCCTTGTCTGGACTCTTAGGTAAATAAGTATGATAACAACAGGCATTGCAAGTCATAGCTTGGCTTTTTTTTTTCTTTTTTAATGTCTTCCTTTTTTTTGTTGTTTTTCAGTTTATGTGTGTCTGCCCATTGATTGGGGAATAAATAGATCAAAGATTTTTTCAAAGCTGTGTTCAGCTAAAAAAACCCCAACAACTCTTGGCTGGCAAAGTCTTAATATGATACTCAGTCCTGGGTGTGCCCAAAACACTTCCTTATTTTCATGGCTTGTTTAGCTAAACAAAGTAGAATGAAGCATACAGTAACCGGTTAGGTATAGTAACCTAATTTAATTTTCAGTGCAAATGTTATTTAGACTGAAACTTTGTTTTTCACGAGTGTCCATTTGTGCCAGGTCAAAGCCTTAAATCTTCCTATAACAGCAAGTTTTGCATCAGTTTGCATCTGTAACAACTTCTCTTTAGTAACTCTTTATTTGTGCTGACATAAGCCAGAAGACAATCAAAGCCCAATTCATAGATATTTCAAGAAAGTGAATGAAAAAGGAGCATCAGTGAAACTGAAAGAAAATTTCCTCTTAAATTCAAGCAAAGTATTTCATTTCTTCTTAATCTGTACAAACCTATGCACACTGTGACATGTACCAAGGGTAGTGTTTGTCTGTCGTAGCTGGAATTTAGTTTGCATTCCATAAGGTCAGAGCCACTAAAGAAAACTGTGATGATAAGAGAGGCCAGGGTTGTAAACCTTCACATCTTTCATCCTTCAGAGGCAGGATGCAGCCTCCAAAGATGGGACATGTTGTAGACTTTTAATGTGTATTTTATGTTATTTCACCTGTAGTTATGTTCCTTTGCTCCTCTCACCATAGCATCTGTAAAACACAGAGTGTATCTGTGTATGTCAGGCGGTGCAGCTGTGGTCTGTTGAATAGGTTTGGATGGGTTGTATATGATGATATGAGTGATGTCAGCTCACAACTTACAGGTCGGTATAAGTTATGTCAGGCAGTGGCACCTTCTGAAATGCTGTTTGTACCCTCAGTCTGTCCTGATAGCAAAACTGTGCTGCAAGTCTGTAGTAGCAGTTTCTTCTGAACATGCAAAGTATTACAAATCACTTCAGCGTGTATTGGTGGTATTTGGTAAAGCAGCAAGTGTCCATGTGTTTCCTTGCCTCTTTCTTGCTTCAGCACCTCCACAAGTCGTATTTCACTTAGCAACAGGTTCTTCTCTTTTCTGCTTTTTCAGGTACTGAAAAAAAAAATATCCTGCATCTAACTTTGTTCTTGCAGTTTTTCACATAAAAGTCATGTGTTGTGGGAGTTATTACTAGTGTTCCCCTCTACAAAGTCTGTTATGAATGTTGGATTTGTTCTTAAAAAAACCAAACAACCCCAAACCTGTAACTTTTGTTAGAAAAACTGTTTTGGCCATCTTCAAGAGTTGCGATGAATGTCAACATATGGGTGGGGAGACAGACAGCTGTCGGGGTACAATCACATAACTCAGTGACTGGGAAGTTCACAGAGGAAGGAAATACCTTTTATTATGTTGGAAAAATAGTCCAAGTTTTAGACACAGAGATCTCGGCAGTGAAAGTCCACTCTTCTAAGGGACAAAGGAGAGAGGGTAAAAATTATAAAATGAAGCTAAAGATGAAGAGCAAGGGCACATTTCTTGAGTCTTATCATTGTAAGAGTATTACAGTAACAAACAAAGAGCTCTCAGACTGCTTCATCCATATTCTAGAAACTTATACAATAAGTGTCCTTCAGAGGACAAATAAGCTTTCTTGGTGTCGTATAACCTGGAGCATGCTGATTGTATGATATTACTTCAGCTTTTTGCTTACAGAGATGAGCTGCTGCAGTTGTCTTGGCGACAGGATGACACCCAGCTACTGGTCAGAGATGAGACCCCTCAGAGGTCTGAGCACTCTTTAGACAAAGTTTAAAATCAGAATTACTCCTTCTTTTTCCCTGCCTCAGATAGTCCACGTTACTTGTGAACTACCTTCACAATATATGAGCTTCAAGTGCATGGCAGTCAAGAGAGTTGTGTTGGATAGACTGTATTCAGACAGGGCTGAGGTTGAGGTTGTTCTGGATTCACAGAGGTAATGCAGGAGATTCTGTTCTGCTGGGATTTCTTAATTTATTTTATTTATTTGTATTTTATTGTATTTTATTTATTTAATTTTCATTTTCATTTTATTTCAATGTTTATTTGATTTATTTCCTATGCAATGCAGTAACTCCAGAAGCAGCACATTTTTGGATCTTTTCAATAACCTTGGTGTTATCCTGTTGCATTATACTGTGTTTTCTCCAGATGTCTCAGGCCTCAAACTTGCTGCACTGTGATATTAGTAATTGAAACAATGACAGAAATTAAGAATGCCTGTTTCATAGCAAACAGACGGACAATTTCTTTCAATTTTATAACCTGCACTTCTAGGATGTTTTCTCACTGTGTTAAATAAATTACTTTACAAACCCAGAAAACTGGAAAAAGCAAGTCTCTACAGAAGGACCTCACTGGACATTGGCAGCACACTGGGGAGACCAGAGCTAAGCTGGTGGGTCTGGAAGGAAAATGTGGATACTGGTAGGAGAGACAAAGAATAGATTTTGTATTTATTCTGAAAGCAACTTCTCTGAGCAGGTAAGATTGAGAATGGTTGTTAAAGATGGGATGGAGTCCTAAATTCCAATTCTTTTTCTGTCCCTATTAGATATTTATTCTTAGGTCTATTTGGTGAGATTTTGCCTGACCTAGAAGTTGATTTATATGTAAAGCAGAGAAAGCAGGCTTGGCTGTATTCTGGATTAGTATGCAGCCAGGACTCATGACGTTTTGGCTTCCAGTTCAGTTCTTTTCCCTTTGGGTATAGAGTATTTCAGTAAAGTATACAGTGACCTTGTAAGGTTTTCTGACTTGTCAGAGCAGAAAAGGGATAAACCTATTTTACAACAGCTTTTTCAAGCTAGCATTCCAGACTTGGAGGTCGCCAAACCCAGAAAGGCCTCAGACATGTTAAAAAATAAGCATCGCAATTTATAAAAATCATTTTTAACCCTTCCCAAATTGTGTGCATGTAAGCGTAGAAAACTTGCCAAGCGCTGGCAGAATTAGTTCCACAGAGTGTATTGCTTTGAGATTCCAGGGCAGATAAACAAGCATGTTGAAAAATCACCTGTGCTTTGAAAAAGCAAAGCTGAGAGCTTCCATGTGTGCTGGGATTTTGAACGGTCATGTTTAGACATGCTGCTAAAGAACAAGTTTCTAGGACTGGCAGTTCTTAAATAGACAAATAACAGCTTGTGCATTCTGCCTCATGTAAGAAAATGCTATTGTTTGCTGTGTTGCTACTCTCCAACAAAACTCCCAAGATCTTAAGAAAGCAGGTGAGACTTAAACATGCTGAATCATTTCCAGAACATAATAAAAATAAGTAACAGTGGAGATATAACAGTGGAAATACCTATTGCATAAATTATTATTCAGAACGTGATGGGAAAAGAGTAACTGTGAGGGAGGCTTCCGTTTTTCAACTTTGAATCATATTATTTTTTTGAGGAGAAAATGAGAGATGGTCCTATAAAACTAGTGCATTGTACTTCGGTGGAAGAGAGAGAATGGCACGCTCTGATATTTCGGTTCTTGCTTTTCATTTTTTTTCCATGTGCAGTCACCTTCTGATCACTGTGATGGAAGGTACAGCGCAGGCTAGGCAATCTTCCGTGCTTTGGGTAGTCATTTGTATCTGAACAGAGGGGGTGAAAAAGGCTTAAACGTGGCATTGTTTAAAAACCATCCTGCACTTGCCTTGTAACAGAGGAGAAGAATGCCATAGATCTAGAGTGGCAGGGAATCAAGACCTCTCAGTCTAGATAATTTCACAATTTCCTGTTATCTTCTTCACCCTTTAAAAATTTCTTGGCAAAGGCATGTACCTAGCGCATGTTGATTGATCCCATTTTATTTTACAGTCATTTGCCGTTGTCATTTTCTTGCTGTCTTTGCTTTACAGATCCAGTCTAATTCAAGTATTTAGGATCTGACTCATCAGCTTTGATTTATTTCCCTTTTTTTTTTGTACAGTTGTAGAGCGTAGTTGCCACTTCACATAATTTACTTTGGCAGAATGACTCCTGAATTTCACTGGTGTAAATCAGACGTTTTGCTTCTAAGCTGTAGAAGCACAGTTCAACTGCAGTCAGCTGAGTTTCTGTGTACTTCTCTTCAAGAACCAACTGCAAAGACCCAGAGGTCTGGAGGGGTTTTATACGCAGCAGTTCACCACAGCAGTCTTGCAAATGCATCCCATGATTGTTATCATTAACTCAGTACTTCTTGGGAGCACGGAAACTAGAGCTTTTAAAAACAGCAAACAGAGCTTGATCTTTTTTTTTGTTTGTTTCACAGTCATAATGGCTTATCATTTTGTTACTAGTTCTGATATGGTCTCAATTTTTATTTAAATGGAAAGTATAAAAATTCTTTGGGGGGGGGAAGTCAGAAGTACAAACAGAACAATAATTGGTGTTTCTGGTTTTGTTCTATCTTTAAACATTTCGTGATATTCATCCACTTTGATTTTATTGCCTCATTCTCTCTAAATGCTGGAGCATTTCCATCACTAGCACATGTTCATGAGAGTGAGCCTATTTCAAACAGTCTTACAATGCAAATTCACTTTTCAGTTTGGAAAGTATTTTATGTCCTGTTTTTGTCACAATCCCAAAGTCAACAATAAAGGGAGGAGGTTATCTGGAATGCAGATTTTCAGGCATTTTGAGCCATACTCCTGATGAGAGCTCAAAAATCATAAAGGGTCTGGTGGAAGAAGGGTTCTTCTGTTGCCACTTACATCACTTTCCTTTCCAAGCAAGAGGCAAGATATGACAAGTTGTACTACTTTCTTCATTACCGAGTTGAATCAGCTCAAAAACCACCTTACTACTGTGTGTCTAGCAATGAGTGTGAAAAGTTCACCTCCTTTATTCACCATAAGCTCTTATTTAGATTTAAGATAATTAAATAATTAAATATAATCTGTAGTTATCTACTTGATTTATGTAGAACATGACAATACTGTATGCTATGCCAGAGTGCAGAATATATTGTAATAGACAGGTTTACTGCCAAACTAAATTTGGTTTAAATTCAGTAGTGCAGGAGGTCCCTTTTGTCTGGTCTTAATGTTCCTATAATCCCTAGTTACAAGGAGTAGCAATAACATTGATTTTAAAGTCTGTTTCTACTCTTGGTACAATTAACACAATGAAAGATGAAATTCATCATCTTCGATGTAGTATGCAAGGCAGTTGTCTCATTTATATTTGAAAAGAAAATGTGAAAATTCAAGGTATTGTCAATACATTGGAACCTCTTGGGATCTCAGCTAAGCAACAAAACCATTTCATACCATGTGTTTTGATAACGGTTGTACATTTGACCCTCTTGCTAACCACCCAGTAACCCAGTGAGACCAGTCTGACTACGTGCATTTGTCCCCTGAGCATTCTCTGTTGCTGCCTTACAGTAATGCCTTGCTGAGTGCTTTGCAGCAATCCGTTACTGCCTTTCTGTCTCCACTGGTGAGGACGTAGCTAGGAGTGAGGAAATGAAAGGAAATGGCACAGTGTCACAAGCAAATGCTGCTGAATCTTTGCTTCTCTGTCCAGTGGTTTGTTTCATAGCTCTTCTCAAAATGCAACCAAGCCACTAACTGGTAGTGTTTGATAGTCAAAAGTGGACTTCTCATAGCTCTTTGGAGGAAAGTGTAGAGGAAATTACTCCTAGTTCTTGTACAGAGAAAGGAAGAGGGCATTTTTGGGGAAGTGCC
Source organism: Anarhynchus alexandrinus (assembly GCA_008711295.1). Taxonomy (NCBI): domain Eukaryota; kingdom Metazoa; phylum Chordata; class Aves; order Charadriiformes; family Charadriidae; genus Anarhynchus; species Anarhynchus alexandrinus. The sequence continues at coordinate 4,801,635 of VUYV01000053.1, forward strand.
CCTCAACATTGCTTCAATCAAAGGTTTTTTGGCCTGCTTTGAATTACTCTGCTTTTTTGCACCTGAAGAGGCATGACTGGAAGATTGCTGTACCGCAGTAGTGTGTTCAGTTTTTGTTTGTGCAAAAGTATTGATTCATACCAGGAGCTTTCACAAGCATGTGTCTGATGGAGTCAGAAGAATGCTTTTCTGTTTGTTTTCTGGGTTCTTTCCTGGCAGCGGTGCCCTTAGGCTGGCGTGAAACTGTATTAGTTACAAGGAGCTGTTGGTACTGAACCTTTTCAAAAGTGCTTGTTTTGACCAGGTCACAGAAGTAGTGACACAGAAACACTGGTTCTAATTTGAGCTTCTATTGGTCTCTACAGATTTTTTTTCTCCTCTGCCTATTATGTCAAATCAAGTGGAAGTTCAATGGAAATTAATACCATAGCAAGCCATTACACCCTTTCTCAGTAGTGGTGCATTAAAATGTGCATGGTACACTTGGTTCCAGTTAACAGGTGAGCAGGGTGTGCTTTACTCTCACTTTGCCTTGCTCTGGGAAGGATGGATTCCAGTATTTGCACTCAGTGTCTGGCACGAAGTAGGAGCTGCTTCTCACTCAAGGGACCTTTCTGTGCAGCTGAACCACTCTGTTGCGGTCTGACTGTACAAGACTCTGCTTTCGGGTGGACATCATCCTGCCTCTTGCTCAGTTCAAAAAACATGCATCGTTATTTTTGTTTCTGCATCCTGAATTATGGGTAGAAGTCAGGTCTTAACCCATAATATGATTCATTTTTAGTGTGAACACAAAAATGCAAGCACAGCTTTTTAATGTGGTGAGAAGTTACACTTGCATAGGAGAAAATACCCTTTTGAAAATCCAAGAATCCAATAAGTTATATCTTGTTCTCTGAGTTAATTATTTCACTTGCCTTTCAACTACTTGGAGGCTTCTACCGGTTGAAGATCTGGACATAGATAAGCTCATCTATGCACACAATAAAATCCCCAGGATTTAGGGGTTTTTCAACATTCAGTTATAAAGACAATTTCATTTTTGCATTCTGAAGTCTTAACACATCCATTTTGTTTGCTCAGTAGTCAAAAAGACTAACAATGCCAGAAAGGTGTGGGCTTTACCATTCTTTCCGATGGAGCGTTAACAATGGATATCTGAATTAGTGCTTAAAATTATCATTTTTGTACAATCTTTTGCTTGAGAGAGGTTCTTTATTTAAAGAAGTGAAGATCATCATTGTCCTGGTTTGAGGTAAAACAGAACCAATCAAATCATAAAATGCTGTTAATTTGTAGTGTTATATGAAATAATTTGAAAGTTGGTAGCTGAGCATTTGCTAGCATTCTCTCTTACAAATTTTTGGAGAATTTTGTAGTTACATCCTCAGTTACCTGAAATCGGGGCAGCTTTAGTGTCCATATTGAAAATTAGTTTTGCTGCTCTTGCGAGGAGAAATTTGTTACTTTTGTTTCAGATCTCTTTAAATATTGGCTAGAACAATGAGAAACCTCTAGTTGTGTGTGGCAGGCCAAATCTGCTCAATACACAAACTAACATGCTTACAGTCACAACTGATTCTGACGCTATTATCATTAGTCTGATACAGGTTAGGTTGTCCTGATGAAATGGCACAGTGTCCCGAGAAAAATCAGGGATAAGCAGAAAACCTAAATAAAATGCTAAGAAAGCAGTATTTTCCTTGTAAAAGGGGGGAGAAAGTCCTGAGGAATAAAACCAGCGCTGTGTGACTTTGCGTGAGCTCACCAGACATCAGTGTTACTGTGAAATGATGGGATCTCATCAACAGGATCCTGGAAAGACCCAATAACTTTTTGTCAACATGTTTCTTGCTCTTTTTCAGTAAATGGGCTCCCCAGCATGAGCATGTTGAAGTGGGAAATTCCCTGGATCAGAGTGCCAAAAACTGTCTTATTATTCTGTAAGTGTTGGTTTAGGCAGGGCAGACGGGATTTGCAAAACTGAAAGATCGCCGAGCAGCTTCTGCCAACTTATCTTTGCTCCACACAGGATGATCTGTGGAGTCACTCCTGACGCTTCAGGAGAACTAAAACAGTGCTGTGGAGTCTGAGCTGCTTAGCTCAGAGGTCAGAGCAGGGAAGTGGGAGTTAGGAGTCCTGTAACTCTTTCAAAGCAAGTTACTTAACCACCCTCCAGTCACCTTTAATCCCTGGTCTGAAATGCAACTCAATATTGTTATTAGTGTTTATAAAAAGTGTGTGGATCATGGATGCAAACTCCTCAATAAATACACATTCTTGTTATCCACTGTACTCTGATTTCCAAAAGACTTATAAAGCCAGCTCTTTGGCCACCATTCTGACTGCCTCCTGTTGTTGAAAGCTATCTTGTGAAGTTGTGGGAGTTGTCTGCACTCGTTTCTCCTCTTTTCTGGAGTTGATGTTTGGCAATGGAAGCAGTAGGAGCTGTGCTTCTGCTCAACCGGATCAAAAGGCCAGGCTCACTGCTTTTGGTACTGATTTTGTGTTGCTTACTTTATGAGACATCTCCAGGAATTAAATTCTCCCTCTTCTACACACAGCCAAGTGTTAGCACCCACGTTTTGCAGGTAGAAGATTGGTGTCTTGTCCAAAATCAGAGACTTTGACTTTCGGGTCATATACGGGGTGAGGTCTCAGGCATTTATGGCAGCAAGAACCAGCCCTTCTCCATCACCATATTCTTAGTACAAGTCAGCCTTGCTAGAGGCCTGACAAAGAGGGAATGAATTAAGTTTTTTCATCTTTTGCTTTGTGATGAGTAGGGTGCAAATTAGCTCAAAGCAATGTGACAAGTGATTCTGTTCTCTTCTTGGTGCAGATGAGATACAGCTCTGCTGTTACCCACAGGTGTCTGTTGGAACTGGTGAAAGGAGATACCTGTTGATACTAGCTTTTATCAGAGAAAAAAATATGAATACATTCATTGGTCCATGGAAATCGTATCTTTATTAGAAAGTGGGCCTGGACAATTACAGTTGTAAATTGAAAGTTTTTTTCTATGCCTGGGTGAGAAACAGACAAACTGAAGAGAAGAGACGGAATCAGAATTTAAAGATCAATTATATCTAGAGTTCAAAACCCTGCAGAGTGTGACTGACATTACCAGTTTTCTCCGACTATGGGTAATTCTGCTGATTTCTCAGGGAACAGCTCACAGCAGCAAACCGAAGTGTGGTCTAGAGGGCTGGAAATCACCTCTCAGATTCTCTTTGTTCCTGCCACTGTGCACAAGTCCCACCAGGAAGATAGTTTCAGTGTCTGTGACCTGTTTACAAGACATTTTTGGCTGCTCGGCAGGCAATTTGCCTTTAAGACTGCAATTCACTGCTGACTTGCCAGTTGGTTTGAGAGCTGCGCACCTAAGGTGTGTATTGGAAGAAAATCCTTATCAGATAGGCAATTGGAGCAATAGCTTATTCCAATGTGTTTTGTGAAATGCAGATATTCTCAAAGAAATGTCGTAACCCAGAAAGAAGGTCCTGTTCAAGAAACTTGTTAAGAAATCTACACTTGATTCCATAATCTTTATTTATGCTGTTTCTACATAGTATTTTGAAGGTGTGTGTAATGATATGCTTTGTTAAGGTGCTGCACGTATCATTGTGTATGTAGAAAACTTCAATAAAAACATTTTTGCTTTACAATCTTTGTATGGAAGATTGCAAGTTATTTAATTATTCGTCTCTGTCCAATAATACTAGTTTTAAAGTCTGTGGAACTATTGTGCCTTCAAGAGAATAGTCTTCTAATGGAAGTAGGTTTCTTGGGGAAGGACCATTTTATTATCCACTGATCAGCTTTGGGACTTTTTTTTTCTTCAGTTACTTGCCACTGTTTAGAGAACACATGCCTGAAGCCATATAGACAAAGCTTTGTTTCTCTTTCTTGTTGAATTAGTCCTATAGCTTCTATCTGGATTACTTAGATTTACAGTATAACGCAATGTAAAACAGAATCTTAACTTCTAATCCCAAGTACTTAGCAGCATACACCTCTAGAGGGTTTATTGCTCTGCAGCCCCAATCTTGCACAGTGGAAGTGGGTGGGAATTTTGTAACTGACTTCAGGGGTTTCAAGATATAGCCTTAAGTGCAATTACCTTACCGGGGACCTGGGATTTAAAAGAATGGCTCATATCTCTAAGAAGAAACATTGTGCAACTTCTGCAGGTTATGCAAATCATGCTTTTCCCCTTTTCCTCCTCTCCTGATGAGTCAACACACCTTTTCCCGACAGTGAAAACAATGGAAAAGTTGTTTCTTAGAGTGTTAGAAGATGAGGGACTATGCCTATGGTAATTTCTATATAGTGAGTCAAAGGCAGAGAGAGGATTGTCAGCACGTCCTTCACCTCCGCTATCCCATTACTGACTTTACCCCAGTCATTTTGGTTTTTATTCTTGCTATTGTCTATATGGATTGTCATTTAGAATCTAATAAATAAGTTCTAATGTGCTAAAGCATTCCGCATGGTCTCTTTGCAGGGTCTGTTCCTATCCCCAAGCTGAGCCTTGACAGTGGATTTAGCCAACACGTGGTTTCAAAGGCTGCAGTGAAGGCTGTAGTGTTTATATGTAAAATATGCTTCCACCAGGTGATACTTGTTTCATTGAGAGCAACGTCAGTGCAGCTCTGGAGCAGGCCTGCACGACATACAGGAATTAGGAGAACATGATCTCAAGTCTAAGCTAAAAGAGTGTTAGGAATAATACAAAATTTATCACTTTGTGGTATTAAACTGAAGAGATAGAGACAGGACAGACAGGAATAATGAAGAATCAGGGCAGCCCACCAAGTCTGAGGAGGCTGATTTAGGTTGCATCTTCAGGCACTGTAAAGGTAATTTAGGCCAACATAATTCTAGGTAATTCACTACAAACTCTATGCTGCAACAACCAGGCAAAACCACTCATCACCTGTCACCTTTTGGTCAAATAGTTCTTTCATTTGGATTTTGTGTGTACAGGACAGTTGATTAAAAAAAACAAAACAAAACAAAACCCAAAACAAAAAACAAACACAAACCAAACACACCAACTTGTTGTCCACAATCTTCACAGAACAGAAACTTAACTGCATATGCAAGGCATTACTTCTGGGTCTTTCCTTTTCTTTCCATACTGTTTGGAACAGAAATGTTGCTAAGGAAAAGTGTTAAAGGAGTCATGATTATTTCTGCTATGGTTTGTATGTGTGTATTGTGGCAGAGCAGTAAACCCCCTTTTTTTAACATAGTTTTGGCTTAATTTTCTTATTGCTGGCTCATTGGTGATGAGCCAGCTGAATAATGTGTTGTTTAATTTCCTTTTGTCTTTTTGTTCTTAAAAGTATTTGCAACAATGTACAAAACCCCAGTAACAATGGCTGATTTTGCAAACCATGGCAAAATTTTGTTCTGAGGGTTTTTTCCCAGGGTAACACTGAGACCTTTCTGTATAGTTTAGATTCTTCAACACATACTGTGGGCAGATTAATATGTTTTTTCAGACTGTGATGTGCTTTTGATAAGAAATTACTGCTGTTCTCTTTGATAAGGAGAATTTAATCTGTTGGCCACAACATCAGACCAAAGACAAAACAGGTCTTCTTTTTGCTATTTTATTTAGTTTATTGTATACATCAGGGATTTGAAATTCCGTGGCTAAAATACTGTAGCAGCTGAGCATGGAGGTAATTTGCTTCTGATGTTATGAATTAAAAGCTGACATATTTTTAAATTGGTTTGCTCACTGCAGCCAGTGAGTAAACTACACTCCTTGTTGGTCAGTCTTTTCCATTTTTGTTGCAGTGGGAATCTTCTCCCTGACAGTCCCCTTTTCCTGCAGAAGGAATCCTTAATCTGTGGGGCCAGGGAGCTATTCTGCTGGAGGTGGCAGAGGCATTCAAGGCAATGGTTTGCTATGAGAATCTCAGCTGTCTTTAAACTCAGGAAACTTGAAAAAGGTGGGGGTCAAACTGAGGAGAGAAAACTGTGTGCTGAATGCTCTGCTCTCATCAGCTCATCACTGACATCAGTTAATTGCTGCCACCCTCCCACCGCCCCAAACTCTGTGGCTGAATGGTATTTGGTGTCTTAGTGATGCATTGGGGTAGTTTTGCTGTGTGCCAACATCCTCTGCTTTAGCTGCAGCCAGAAGAAATTTGGCAAATAGCTCTAGTTTCCCCAAGGACTTGATTTTTTATTTCTTTCTGCTTCTAGGTGTCATTCAGTCTCTCCACCGCCTCTTTTGTCCCCACGAAGAAGCCCAGCCTACCCCCTCAGTGATAGTGAGGACTCTTGCCGCTCTACTCGACTCACCAAAGTCTCCAGCTCCAGACTGCGCCTCAAGGACTGGAGCAGCCGTACGTCTACACTGCGAAGCACCTCCACGAGCCCATCGGACACCGACTCCCCGAGCCACCCTCTCAAAGCCATCAGTGTGGGTGCTTTGGATAAAAGGTTGTCTGTATTCAAGGCTGAGGACCAAAAAGAGTGTCCAAAGGAGGCTGAAGATGGGGACACGATAGGGAGCCATCCGCTCGCCCGGAGCACTCTGTCCTTGGGCACTGCTACCAATTTGAGGAACCTCTCCCTCAGCCGGGCGAGCGTCCGCTCCCAGGCGCTGGACATCAGGCAGAAGATCACAGAATGGGAGTGCCGCCGGGAGCCGTCCCCCAGGATCAGCGCGTGTGTGGACAAGAGGGATGCAGGGGAGAGGTCGGGCAGTGAGAGCTGCCCCAGCGTGCTGACCTCTCCCTGCAGCGAGAAGACGTTCGATTTCAAAGGGCTCAGAAGAATGAGCCGAACATTTTCCGAGTGCTCTTACCCAGAAACCGAGGAGGAGGAACTGCAGGACAGGGATTCCTGCCATCAGTTTGAAAAGAGACCAGGCAGGAGCGAGCCTCCTTCTGCTGCTTTCCTCAAGGGCCACGTGAGGAAAGAGTCCTCTGCTGTGCTCAACAGAATACAGAAGATTGAGCAGGCACTGAAAGAGCAGCCCGGCAGAGGCCTCCCCCAGTTACCAAGTAGCTGTTACAGTGTTGACAAAGGGAGAAAAAAGTCTGTGACTCTGAGTACTGTGGAGGGACTGAGTGAAACCCTAAGTGATAGCAAAGGAGGGAGTGTTATTTTGGGGAGTGAACCAGAAACACCTACTGAGGCTGAGAAAAGCAGTAAGATAAAACAGGGGGTTACTGCAAACTCGGCTGGCCCTAAACTGCTCCTTGAAAGCCCAGCTAATACTGCGGTGAACCCTGTCCCCAAGCCCAAACGCACCTTTGAATATGAAGCAGATAAAAACCACAAAAGTAAACCAAGCAATGGCCTACCTCCATCTCCTACTCCTGCTGCTCCTCCTCCCCTCCCGTCCACCCCCGCACCCCCCGTTACCAGAAGGCAGAAGAAAGAGTCGCGCTTTCACAGAAAATCCCAGAATAGGTAAAACTCAAGGAAATGTCTTGTGCTCAATCTTCAAATAAATAAATGTGCTGTATTTTTTTTAGCAACAATATTTTAAATACTCCCTCTAATGCAATGCTTTTTACCTGAGAAATGCTAGGAATTGCATGTAAGACAAGTATTTATTCCGCTGAACTGCACTGATGGGAGGTACTGGTACAATACCTTTACATGGCTACAGTTTTGGAGTTCTCCAACCTGCATTCCTCAATCCCTGGAAAAGGCTCTAGGTCATGTGTGCTAAAGGTTATCTCACTCATTTTGGCACATAAGCCCTTACTTGAGATTTTTAATGGGGTGTAATTTCATTATCCTCTTTTGGCGGGACTACAGATGATCTAGGATAGCTCTGTCTGCCTGTTCACTGCAAAACATACCTGCAGAGGGTTTGTGTTTCCAAACTTGTTACCACAGTAGTTGTGCCGGTTTTATGCAATGTTGGTGATTTTATTTAATTCAGTGCTTAGAAATGTTGTCCTAAGTTACTATCAATAGCTGTAGAGGATTAATGCTGAGAAAACTATGTTTTAGCACAGAAAGGCCTTTATATCCTTCCTGAGCAAATGATGAGCAGAGTATACGGCTGTGTTTCCACAGCAGTCTGTGGAGCTTGACTTGTTTTAATTACGTGATTCCTCTTGAGTTTTGGAAATGGTAAAACTCATTCTGCTCACCGCTCAGAAAATTCTAGGCATAGTTGTTGATAAGCATTCAAAGTATGGCATTTTTAACAAGTTCACCTATCTGTGCATGTGTATGATATGCGCGCACACACACATGCGCGCTGTCTTTGATATTTAGTGATGAGCTTTGCAAATAATTGCTAAATGGCATCTCAAATGCACACTATCAATTCAACATCTAGTGCTTGATGTTGGTTCAATTAATTAAAAGTTTATGTCAGCACAACCTGACCTGAAGTATGCTGGGGCAGGAAAAGGAGAAGGAGGAGCCTTCAGATTCTGTTCTTCACTTTCAAGAGACACCTGCTTCTGAAATGGATGAAACAGCTCTGCTGATGTGTGTTGTTTCTCTGAGAAAGGCGGGGGGGCAAGGGGGAGGAAATGGGAAAAGCCAAGCTCTGATTAGTAGTGCTTATCTTTGAGTTCTGGCAATAATCTCAGCTAGAGGAAGTAAATCTAGTTTTTAACAAGAGTTTGTGAAATAAAGCTGACCTCATTTTGTTCAGCACAGTATTTCCAACGTACAGAAGACAAAAAATAATTTTAAAATGTTCTGCTATAAATGATAGCCTTTATTGGAAAATTAAGGGGCAAGTGGTAAAATGGCCTGTGTGGTTGGTGGCAGAGAGTAATGAGTAGCAGGAGATAATTCTTGCACAGAATCACTGTGTGATCTACGGCTAAATAATCCAAGTCAGTCTCCGAGTACACACACTGAGTTTGAGAGCGTGCAAGTCACCTAAGAACCACAGTATTTAGTTACAATGAGTGTGTGAGATGAAGTTTTGAAACTTCTTTCAGAAGAGGTACAGTTCGTGCTTGCACCTGCTGTTCTGCGGGTTCAGTCTCCCGTCCTAGCGGAGTTAGACAACAACACAGTTCAGCAATGGAGCCTCAGTCCTGGGTGGGGCTAGTAGGTACAAGCCCAAAACAAAAGCAATATTTATCAATTTGAGTTGTGATTAGTAGAGTATAAGTTGTAGGATTTACATTGTTATTATGTGTACCTGATGATTCTTACAAGTCAGTTTGACATTGTACAGGGTAGGTTTCCAATTGTTTGTAGCATCTTTACCCTACTGTAGTTTAGTGAATTCTCCGGAGTTACTTCTGATTAATGATGATCTAACTAAGTTTAAATCAACCTCCCAAAATCACAGGTTTGCCAGATGACTTCAAGGCTGGGTGGAAATGCTTTATAAAACCTTAACTTTATTGTCTTTGCTACTGTCCTTCCTTTAGTTACAGTAAGGAGTTACAGCATTTACAAAGAGCTTGAGACCATACAAGTCATCTAAGAATGACAGTATTTTGTTAATATTAGTTACTGAAATCTCAGTCTCTAAACTGTTCTCTTTTTGAGAACAGACATGATTCATTACATCTACAGTGTGTAGTTGTATGTTTCAGATTGAACATACATGTGGTTTGCACTCACTGGAATGTCGTGAGAATGGACTGTGGGTATTTATTCTTCTAATGTTTTGGTCAAAAACACTGGTTGCTTTGTGGTGGCTAATTGAACATTGTTGTAAATTGGAGGAAGTCTCTCATATTTGCCTGCTAGCATAGATCCAGTCTGTATTCAGATGACCTGGTGCCCACGGTAGCTTTTACATTTCAGATTGATGTGAGCTGTATGTTCTCTAGCGGTTGGAGATCCTCTGGCACAGACACAGAGCAGGAGAGAAATGTCACAGGATAGGCTTGGGACACATGGACCACAGCTGAGTGCTGGTCCACAAAACTGCTCCTGTGGTCCTATGCAGTGTCACTGCATTGTAGCGTTGCCTTAAAATCTATAACACTTGGATATTTAACTACTTTAGAAAGTCTCGTTTCATACACAGGTATGTCTTCAGTGCCTTCTCTTTTATTACTGTGAGTAGGTGTGGAGGAGCAGATGTCTGGATCTGAAATACACGGCTTGTTTCTGCCACGATCCTGATGTACATAACATGGACCTGTATATTCTTCAGGTTGGGGACAGGAGGGAGCGGGCTCCTAAGCCTGTCCCAGACCCATAAGTCTGCTCCAGCAGACAAATAGGAAATGCTCTTGTCAAATGCAGTGGTTGTATGATAATCACTGTATTGCCTGTAGGGATACTCTTGAGCCAATTAACAGGCTGAAGTATGTCTCATGAGACTCTGCCACTGCCGTATGAATATGCTGTCAACACATGTTTCACTTCAGCTGGAGAGAAGAGGAAAGGAAAGAAGGTGGCGGGACGATTTAGCGTTAATCTAGTTTAGGTATCAATGAGTGAAGTATGGGCATCAGCACAGCCACTGCAAGCCTTACAGCACCCTGGGGTTTACACTCCGACCTGAGCCCATTCCATCCTCAGCACTAAATCAATCAAATGAATGCTAGCCCATGTACAGCTGGTGATGCAGACCATGCAACTCCCAACTTCAGTGTAGATATTGCCTCAGAGAACAACTGCTGGGCAAACTGGAGAATGGGGAGGGGTTGGGCTCCTCTTCCCCTAAAGCTGCCCCGCACACCAGGGCAGGTGTGGGTGAGAGGCAGTATGTCACCCCTCCTTCAAGTACCCGGTTGGGAGACTAGTTGCATGGGTTCATCTGACCCAGCTGCCCCTCACCTTCCTTCCAGAGAGCCTTGAACTTTCAGGCCTCCAGGCGTTAGCCCTGGTTGCTTGTCTGACCCAGAAAGCCTTAATTTCCTTGATGCTTTGTCCTTTGCTGCCAGTGCTTGACACAGGGTGTGCAAGGGAAATAGCTGACTTTCACATGAGTCTGCCTTTTGCAGTTGTACACTGACCTTTATGCAGGAACATATCTGAAGGTTCAAGACACATGAGTGTTTTCAAACCGAGAGCTACATCTCTCAGAGCAACCCGTGGAGGAATGCTTTCCAGAGAAATGTCTTTCTTAAGGACAAAGAGCCACATGTTTCTGGGGCTCTTGGCAAGAGCAAAGCAATTTCTAATCTGAGGACTGTGCTGCTAACTTACTCTAACTTTTGAAAAATATCACATATTTTCTTGGTATCTTCTCCCTGTCCACATAATGGGGTTAACAATACTTCCAACCTCATAAAAGTGTGGCAGATTTCTATGTTAAAGACTGCTGTGAGCACAGAACTTGAGGTCCTCTAAAAGTTAGTCCTTAAAGCATGAGGTGTGTGGATTTTTTGTGTGTCTTTTTATACGTATTTCTTAGCAAACAAATGCTCAGCTAAATGTTTGAGTTGTTCTGCATTCTAGTTACTAATTACTTATTGTTTTAAACTTTAGAAAATCCTTTGAGTTTGAGGATGCGTCAAGTCTGCAATCTTTGTACCCTCCCTCCCCAACTGAAAATGGGACTGAGAGCCAGCATAAATTTGGATCCAAGAGCACTTTAGAAGAAAATGCCTATGAAGACATTGTAGGTAAGAACCTGTTGTAGTACATGGGCTCACAGTGGGATGTTGTACTGTGTACTGTTGAACACATGCCCTGTGCAAGAAAATTCAGTGCTTTCAGTAAAGAGAGATTAAATGGAGTGTAAATGGGTTTGATGCATCAGTGCAAACATAACTCTCAGTCTGCATGCTGGAGGTCTTGATTCCTTTGGACCTCATCGGGTGGTATTAGAAACAGACTGTTTGGTCAGCTTTTTGCTATGCTTTTCAAGAACCAAATCGTTCTTTTATCAAGGCCTTGGCTTGAAGCCTTGAGGGGTGTAAAAATGTAAAGAACTGAATTTGAGATGGTGTTTACGGAACTATCCAATAGCAAAATTAACCTCATGGGTCCTTGTGTGGTCAGTCTGAGATTTTCAGGACTCCTGTGTGGACTGTCCCAAAGCAGTTGTTTGTAGCACCATTCCTGGTCTCCCCTAAGTCCCAGTTGCTGGTTAAAGAAAAATTAATTTCCTTCAGCTATAGAGCTATCAGGAATGCACAACCAAAACACTGTTTTGATTAAGCTTCACAAGAAAAACATGTTTCTTTTGGTCTTAGAAGGAAATATATGGCCTATGCATTCATTCTTTTAACATCAAAAAAGTTGTTATAATTACCGAAAATTGGGCAGCCCTTCAGAGCACAGATTTTCCACACAAGTTATGAATATCTGCATTGTTTTTAACTCTTTCAGTGTTGTATTATTACAACAGATACAAAGGGTACTTCATTTTACTTTGGACAATGAATCTTTATCTACTGAAAACTGGAGAGCTACCAAGATAGTCAGGGCCCCTAGAGCACACATCCTCCGAAGAGACACTGACAAGCTGGGCTTGTTTAGTCTGCAAAAAGGAGGACCAAAGGCACTTAAATATTGCTTACAAATGTTTGAAGGCCAGACAAAGATGATAGAACAAAACTCTTCTTGGTCGTATCAGTTAATACAGCAAGGAACAGCAGCCACAAATTGCAGCTTGGGGCTCTTTCTCCTTATACCCAAATTCTGCCTCTGGCTTGTCAGCCTCAGTGAAAACAGGAATTTACTCTTTCCATTTTCAGCTGTACTCTCCCTCTATACCATTCAGAAAAATGCTTTCAGAACACAAAAAAACCCACTGCTGTTCAGTGTTTGCTAATAAAAATGAGAGCCTATGTAGATATTAAAAAGTTTTTTCTGTGGAGAACGTCCTTACATGATTATTAGCCTTCTCCACCCCTGTGCAATTTGCACTTGAAAATGTATTGTGCATTAATTACAGTGCTCATCTTTGCTCAGAACCTGTCAACATGCTGCCAGATGTCAGGTGGTAATGCTTCTTAACCTTGCTTTGGTTTGTTAAATATCAAAATAAAATGTACAGGACTGGTAGGAAGCTTTCTTCAATGAGAAGAAATCTTGGGTTCAGTAAAACAAAATCAAATTGGGCTCTTCCAACTCATGGGAACTATAAGTCAGCTCCTTGCAGATTATGATTTGGGCATTTTGGCAGAGTAGTGGGAAGAGAATGCAAAATTTCAGATCTGTGGACAAACAGAGAACTTCATTGTTTTGTACAGCTTTTTAACAACCTCTTTCCAAAGCACTTCATTCAATGCAGGCAGTGCGGGGGGAATACCGAATCAGTATAATTCTTATAAACTGTCAAGCGTGATTAAAGACAAGCCAAAGTAGTTTGATCTCTGGCTTTAAAGAAACTATCATAGTTTTGTGTATTGTATCTGCATAATTTATACCAGTAGTGCTAGCCCCTAGTCTCTTAAGTAGCAATTTTTTACTCATGCAAACCAGGTGTCTGTAAGAGTGAGTTTATTTTATAGATTTGCATCTGCTTCAAAGATATAAAGGACTCTGTCACTGCTGCTTTGTGTTTTCTTTGCAAACAGTTGGCCTAAAGGTGGTAGTTGGTTTTTTGTCTATAGCTGGTTGAATCTCCTGCTGCCCTAAAAGCTTGTAGGTAGTTAAAACATTGTCACAGTAGTAACAAATTTAATGGAGTCCCCTCCCACCCTACTCCCCATAGAATTAAAACTTTTAATGCAAGTAAGTGTTAAAACACAAGAAGACAAAAAAGGGTGTGAATCTTGAGCAATGCTCTAAGCTCTCTACTGTGAGACAGAATAAAAAAAAAATCAGGTTGAAAGGGACTCTGGAGTCAACTGGTCCAATCTCTGCTCAAAGCAGGGCTAGTTTCAAAGTTAGATCAGGTTGCTCAGGGCTACATCTGGTTGAGTTTTCAAGATACCTTAGGAAGGTGGTTTCACTGTCTCTTTGTGCAGCCTGCTCCGCAGTTTAACTTCCACTCTCAAGAATTTTTTCTTGATATCAGTGTGAAGGACTTTTTCTTGCTATCCAGTCAGAATTTTCCTTGTTGCTATTTGTGACTGTTGTCTTTCATCCTTTCACTGTGCACCTCCAAGAAGCATCTGCCTTTGCCTTTTCCATAACCCCCTTCTAGGTAGTGGAAGGCAGCAGTTAGGTTCCCTCCCAGACTTCTCTAGGCCAAACAGTCCTGGTTCGCTCAGCCTTTTCTCACTTACATCGTATGCTCCAGCCCCAACCATCTTAGCAGCCTTGCTCTAGACTATCTCCAGTCTCTCTGGATTGGAACATAATGATTCATTCTGCATTAATCAAGAAGCAATTTTATAAAGGGGTGCGCATTCCTAATATTAATCAGAGCTGTATTCCATGTGCAAGGAACCATGTGGACTTCATTCATCTTCTGTACTAACACTCACAGGAATGTGGCAGTCATAGTAAACTTAACATTGTTTTGCTTCTTGTGGTTTTGAATGAGTCTTTAATCAGACCAAAATTGATGTGGCTTTATGAACCCAGTTGGGGAAACCATGCTTGGCTTTGTGCGAATTCAAGAAACTATCATAGTATTAAGAGATGTCTGAGATGGTTGCTTCTGCTGTGTTTGTGGACAATGGTATTTCCTGTCATATGTACCATACGGTTTCAGTTTTCCAGTCTGTTCCCCTACATGCAGTTGAGATATTTGAATATTGTTATTTAACCTCTAGTGTCTCTGAGGCATTTTTCACCTGACATCTAGAAGAAAGCACTTGTTATCATCACCAAAAAAAAGTTGAATGAGTAAAGTGAAGGCAAAGTTAAGGGCACAATATTAAGTTTAACTTGAGAAAAACTAGTAAAACCATGTAAATTATAGTTTGTGTTTGTAAGAGAAATTGTACTCACAATTCAGAAATTAAATATAGTGGAAGAAATCTTTGACAAGGCAAGCCTTCTTACTCTGTTTGTAACTCCTCAGAGTGCTGGACACAGTAGAACAGGTGGAGGTTTTCTCTTAAGAGGACACTACATAGATGTGTAGGAGATCCATTGCTTAGCTGCGCTGTGTGCTTTGCATTGTAGATTGAGAATATTTAATCTGATGTCGCACAACTCCATTTGCCCTGTCCAAACAAGAACCATTTGCTCTTATAGCTGCCTGGCCCTCATTTAAAACAATTTTTTTTTCCCAAGAAGAATGAAAGTGATTAAAATGCTTTTCCTCCCTGAAGATCTGTGACTAACAGGGTTTCTTGTTTCTCTGCTGTTTTTGAAGTCATAGGTAGACTATTTAGCACATAGCCCAGGTGTATGAGTATCAGATTATAAATCTTCTAGCAGGTTTAGTCTCTTACTCATGCAATAAGAAGAGCAGTTTGTATAAAATTGGATTTATTTCAGCCATGTATATTAGTGCAGAGAGGTCTTGCCCCAGTAAAGTTCCTGTTCTCTCTGACTGGCTCACATGCAAGACTGGTGCCTGCTCACTAAATTGCAATGGTCCACTCAGAACTCTGTTGAATAACATGAAAGATAATGCTAATGAATTAACCTCTTTTAGAGTCCCCAGCTGGAATTAGGCTGTACTTTTCTTTGGGACAAGACTGGCTTGACTTTGTGGCTGGAGCTCTTTTGAGTGCTCACCGTGCTGGTTTGCAGTGGACAAGCCCATGCTCTGCCTGGCTGGGCCATGTTTGGCATGTGCCCGGCAGTTTGGGGTGACATTAGCCCTTCCTCTGTACTGGTTGTCACACTTCCTGCTAGGCCTTTTCCCAGTGCATAGGTCTGCTGGAATCGCTCCAGGGCTGAAATAGAGCTTTTAGTTTATTCCTCTCCATCAAATTCCTGTGAGGAGGGACAGAAACTGTCTGCTACTGCCCTGGGGAAGTTTTGGTGTTTCACTGGCAGCAGAGACCCTAGGAACACAAAGTCTGGGACACCAGCATATGCATACCAGTTAGGTATAGCCAGGCCTGGTCTATGCCAGAAGTTAGGTGTCGTGCCAGAGGCGTGATAGCTATCAGTGCCAAAACTTGTTAGAGCTGCTTGGTGGCAGGTCCCAGTGCTGTGTAGATCACTATGCCATGTGTGTCTCCTTTAACCTCGCAGTTGATACAATCAGCAGCGTGGGGCTCCTTTGTTCATTAAATGCAGGTATTTTTTCAACTGACATTTTAGGATACAATGTGGAAGACGGAGTCCATCAAATACTCACTGGCTGAATAAACGCTCTTCTCAAGGAGGTGGAATGTGAACCTGGGCAGATGGATTAGCTGTTAAAGAGGGACAGATAACCTGGGCAAAAGAAGGATAGTCAAAAGTATGTGGTTCAGGCAACTGGCACAAATTCCTGTGAAAAAATCTTTCCGTCAGGCAATACCACAGTTATTATGCAAAGTTAAAAGTTGAAATGTTTTTATTTGAAAGTTGGGATTCAGCAGTTGACTTCTGGTTGTAAAAGAGCACAGGCTTTGGATCTGGGGTTTTGATACTATCTGTGCTGGTAGAGGCCAGCTTGAAAGCTTGCCTTAGAACTCAGTTCCCTCTTCTCATTTCTCCCTATCTCCACATCACAGTTTCTCTGTGGTCTGTTGAGGAGACTAGAGTCAGTCACACATTCTTGATGGGGATACAGACTTCTTCCCAGCTCAGAAACAAATGTTCAGAGGCAGAGCTTGGGTTCAGGCCCATCTCTGGTTGCATTTATGTTTGTGGAGAAGTAATTGATGAAGCCAGTCAGAATGCTCTTCTGGAGTCTGTGAAGCTCTCAGTCAGCAGAGTCAGACTGTTTCAGATTGACTTTAAATAAAAGGTGATAGTTAAACTGTGTGGGAAATCTGTCTGGAGGGGGAAAAGTGAGAAAAGGAGGCAAACGGCAGAACTGAGACAGTTAAGGAGAAGCAGCTGCTGACAGCTACTGTGCCTGCTTTGACAGCTAGAGCTGAAGCAGTCTAGAAAGTAAAGCAATGCCCCAGAAGCATTGCCGTGGTGTCTCTAAAACCAGGATGAATTTCTGAATGGGATCTTCCTGGTGGGCTTCTGTTGGGAGAGTCCCACAATCCATTGTCCCAGTGGCAGCTGGCCCTCCTGTGCAGGGTTTCGTATGCACCCTTCTGCTCTTTGGACCTGTTCAGTGTCATGTTTAGGAGATTTTGAGCCCTTTCAATAGCTGGATACTTCTCTTGACAAATATTTTTTGCACCTTAAGAGGAGTTAGACTGATGATAGCAATTTAATAACTGTGCTTCTGGAGATATATAATTGAACCTTGTTACAATTGACACCCAAGGTGACTGAAAAGTGAAAAAGTGTAGTTATACACAATTGTTTAGCTGTTTTCGTCTGTCAAGTTGAGTATCTCACTTCAGTCACTTCAGTTTGGGGAGAATCAGCTTGTTTACTTCTGCACTATAACAGGACAACTAGCTGTGAGTTTGCATGGGCCTTCCTCAGTTAGAGAGTGGAATGAAAAATAAATCATTATAAAGCCCCAAACCAGTCAGATTGATACCAGCCCTAGAAAAGTTTGGAATTTTTTTGTTCTTTGTTTTGTTTGGTTTGGGTTTTTTTTTTGTGTTTTTTGTTTGTTTGGGGGTTTTTTGCTAAAATCATATCCACATAAGGCTTGCATATAGGTTTTGGGTAATCACTCAGGGAATAAAATGCCCTTCTTTTTGTGTAGCCATCTCTGCTTGAAATTAGTGAGGGCCAGGTTGTTGTACTTAGGTAATTGGAGTCTTTTTCCAGAGAGATGAGAATGGATGAATCTGGGTCTTTCAGCTATTTCCCAACACATCAGAACTCATAAGAAAGGAGATGGAGCAATATGTCTCAAATCAGCATTACTAAGTGGAGTGTCAGGGCAGCCTAACCCATGTGGGTGCCTGAGCAGTTAAAATAGGCAGGTGTGGACCTACAAACAAGGTCCTGAGCATGGAGAGAATGTCAGTGGCTTAACATTCCCTGTGGAGTCCAGAACAGCGTGTCACTCCCTTTATCCCTCCTGGTAAGACACCTTGTCTCTCCTGAACTGATTAGTTGTTTTGAATTCTGATGTAAATTGGACATAGTGCATGTCATGTAACAAATGGGATGATTTAGCTGTTTTATTGAATCCTCCATTGTGTGTGCCAAGAGCTGCAGAAATGATGACTGAAGTCCAGTTGGAAGATGTTCCAGTTTGACATTGCTTTCAAATTAGAACATTTGCAAAGTTCTTCCAGTAAATGTGGAAAAAGGTTAGAAAGCGAGCTGATCTTTCCAGTAAAATATCATCATCACATGCCACATTATTGCCTGTCATGCTTTCGTATTGCATTATTGCCTGTCATATTATCATCTCACATCAAAAGGGCTATCCTGGGAGAAACTGGAATTGCTGGGCTGCTGTGAAGCTGAAGCAAACTTGGAGAGACTGCACCTCTGCCAGCAGCACTGTGCTAGCTGCTTCTCTGAAAACCTTTGGGGTGTTTAGTCAGACCCTTACCAGGAGGTCTCTGGATAGTTATTAGTCAAAGACAGAGCCAGGATTGATATCAAATGATGGTGCAGGGAAATGTATATTCCTGTCTTCTTCCATGCCCCTTGTCTGCCTCTGACAGTCTAAAAAGCATGTGACTTTTTGGAAAGTGTAATTGTGGCAATTTTAATAACAGGCAGTGTAGGGTAATGGCAGCCAGAGCACATTAAATCAAACAGTATCCATATGGGTCTGTCAAAGAAAGGCCAAATACTCTAGCTGTCTGATCCTATTGATGATCAGGTTGCTGCTTTGTTGCTACATTGGGATACATGGTTTTCAGTTATTTTTAATAATCATCTTGTGCTTGATTTAGATTCCCATTTTTCTCTGTGGGGTCTGTCTCACAGCTATACCATCCACTACAGCTTTTGACAGTTATGTCAGCTTTATCGCCTGGTTTTCTAGTCAATACTGCAGGTTGCTAAAACAGAGAGGAAAATGACCATGAGGCTGCTCTCCCAAATCCTAGTTTAAATTCACAGAGACTGTGTTGAGGTCAGCAGGGTTAGACCTCTGTGAAGTGCAAGCAGTTTAGGCATGCTGATGCTGTACTGTGCTAACTATTGCTCATCAGATGTTTTCATGTACATGATTTTGGACTGAGTGTTAAAAGGATGATTTTGGGGGGTAAAATTTCTTATTCATTTATCAGCCAGGCTTATTCTTCTCCATCTAATGCTTCACTATGATTACAACTCTAAGCTCTTGCAGTCCCTGCAGAGATAGCAGGGAGCTGAAAGTATCTGCAATGTTTCTTCTGCTTATTGCAAGGCAAAGCAAAACTGGAAAAGTTCAGGAAGCACAGGCTGTTGCCTACAAACTCCATGGACCAGGGTTCAAAAGGCTGGTAGCATTTTAGGCTTGTCACTCTGCATGTTGCAGATACTCTGCTACTTTTCTGAGAACATGGTAGTGATACACAGGGTGGTAGGATTATAATCAAGTAATGGTCTATAACTTAGTACTGTTCAGCAATAGCTTTTCAAAGCAGCTATAATGTGTCTTAGCTGTAATTTGATATTGAAACAGTTCCTCTTTCTACAGATTCCTGGGGTAAATTTCTTAGCTGAGATGCACAGTGGCAGCTTCTCTGATGTTGAAAGAGCTCATCTATGCACTAAAGATCTAAGCTCAGATACTTTATGGGAGCGTGGAGATTTTGTGGTTTTCATCCATTTGATCTGAACATGCTCATAAACATCCCAGTGGCTGAGTTTTCCTTCAGCACTGGTGGTATGAATCTGTGTTTGTGTAATTTTATGAATAAAATGAGTAATGCATAGGCAGAACACACCTGGATTCTCACCATTGAGCAGTTCTTTGGACTTAAGTGCCCAGAGATACTGGGAAGCTCTAAGTCTGCACAGCGCATGAATCCCATGCTGTTTGTGCCCTCATGCAGTGCTTGCACTGAGAGGTTCATTCTCATTGTGTCCTTTTCAAGGGCAGCAAAAGCAGAATTCCCCAACCAACCTTCTCTGCTCGCTTCTTCCTTGCCCAGTTGTATTTTATCTTAATCTTCTGCAAGGGCTTGTGTGCACCAGATGTGCATGAGCTGGATGAATTGGGCTATATCTACAACTGAACAGAGGTCATGGGCAGAGGGCCAGAAAAGGTAGTTCAAGAATTTGTAGATGCCATCAGAGGGATTATGTGTGGAAAGGATTTGTTATTGCGCCCTGTGTCTGTTGTTACAAAAACACTGCAAAAGGTTCAGGGGATAGGTGCCACAAGCATCAGAGGTTTTTACAGACTGCTTACTTGGGTACTTCTACTTGTCTGTTACTCAGTTCTCATTCTGCCTATCTGGGCCTCTTTTTCTGCCCATTTATTGCCACTATTTCCAGTTCCTTGCCTCTGGAGGTGTGTGCTGCTTTTTCCCTAGTCTCTCTTGGGATGGCAGCTGAAGCTTTCATCTCCTAGTTCATTATAATGTAAAATACATTAATTGCCCTATATTTTGTGCACATGCTGTGTTACGCAGGAAATACAAACTTTGTCATTTGTGAGGTGCTAACTCTGCCTAACTCAGCTGTACAGCTCAGGGGCCTGGGCTTTCTATGTAGCCAGCAAGGAAGGTGGTAGGTTCCTAACTTGGGCATTCGGCATTGCCCTCTGGAGACCATATCTCCTCTGTGAGCATTGGCTCCTAATTTAGGCACTCAAGTTAACAGAAGTTCATGAGCCCTTTCCCTTACTGTATACCTGCTGTTCGTTTCATCTCGCTTCCTGGTGGTGGGAAAGGCAGGAGTTATAATCAGCACTGAGTGAATCACTTCATTCCTCTGATAATTATTTCTCCCATCTAGAAAGAAACGATGCATTTCCCCGCTTTCTGCCATTTATAGAGAAGTGTCTGCCTGCATTTTTTTTTTTTCCCCTCAGCCTTACTTTTCACTCCTTTCTCAGTGTGAGACAGGCTTGCTGAGTCTGCCTCTGCTTCCCATTTGCCACGTGTGAGAGGCTGAGCAGAGGAACATTGTGTGCTGCCTCAGGACTCGGTGGGGCTGACTCGCAGAGCATCACGGAGTGAGGAATTGCAACCGCTGGAGGAAACTCATCGATGCTTAAGCTCAAGGCACTGCATTCCTCAGGACTTTTCTAAAGATCACTGGTTATTTTATCTTTTTTTCTTTTCTTTCCCCTGTGGACCAATCATTAAATTGCCTGTGAGGTCTTCTGAAGATAAATGTCGTGTAGATAAATGTCCTGTGTTAACTCAGCAATTCGGTACGTAGAATTCAAGAGAATGGGAAAGTTGAAAAAAATGCTTATAAAGGGAACTGATCTGGGAGCAGGGATGGTGATTAGAGGCAGTACTTGCCAAAGGCTTGCTATTTTGTGTGACCATATGCATTCTGGGGGTCTGATTCAGCTTCCTTTGAAGTCTGCTGTTGTCTTGTACGGCAGTTGGATCAGCCTCATTAAGACAAGCCTGTTCTCTGTACTGCATAAAGTTTCTCCTTTTGGCTTCCAATCGAGACATCCATATGGAAGAAACAAGGATGTTTCCCTGCTCTTTCATTGAAATGTGTTTTCCTTTTGCAGCAAATCCAAATGAATGCAAAAGCACTGCAGCATGCAGATTGTGAACATTCCTTGCCTGGGTCTTGGGACTAGAGAAGTCACGGTGTTGAGAAGAAATGCAGAGATCAAAGTTGCAAACCTCTGAGCCAGCCCAGCTATATGGAAGCTTTCCCCATTTTTGTGCTGCAGCAACAGCAGCAGCCACCACTGCAGCCCTTCCCCAAAGCCTCCCTTCAGTGTGGGACCTACATCTGTTGGTGGCTGTCAGTTCCCAGGTCTTTATCCCATGGAAGGGAGTCACAGTGCAGAGTGATAGGGTTAAATGCTGCTCTAAGGCAGTTCAGGGTACACATCTTTTTAGCTTGCTTGCCATCTTGGCTTTCTTGTCCTTCCTACTCTTGGCACCTGGGAACCAGTCTGTCTGGCTGCCTACTGCTCTTTTTGCATATCTGGTCTTTTAGTCTCATCCAGCAAGGAGAGCATATATACTAAAAAATGGTGGTTGTCTGAGGTTTGAAAATTACTGAACACCTAGACAAATAAATTTTCTCTTTTGGTTCACTGGCTGAACCAAATACTGGGTTCAAATGCCAAATCAGCAAAACCAGGTTGTTTCAGGTTGCTCAGACTATTTCATTATCAGAGATTTGGTGAGGAAGTTTATTCTTAAAAAAAAAAAAAAAGGAATAGTTGAGGCATATTTGTTCTCAAGGCATAATTGCAAAATAAAAAAAACCCACCCTGAAATAATTTGATTTTTAAGCAAATGAGAAAAAGAAAAGAAACAAGTGTTCTTGAACAACAAGACAGTCATCTGAAGAAACTTTCGCAGCTCTAGGGAAAGAGTTAAAATCCCTGTGGTGTCTCCACTGACCTCCACATTACACTGAAGAGGAATTTGGCCCGAGCTTTCTTTTGGTAGAGAATCTGAGTCAGAAAAGCAGCCTCTGCTCATGGTTCCTTGCTCCTCCCTCTCCTCTCATCCAAGATTTCTCTGGGCCTGTTTCTATACTTAATATTTTAGGTCAACATTAGTAATGTTGAGTTTAACTGGGTTCAAGCAATTCTGTTTTACATTGTGTCTTGGAAAGAGAACCACCCTAAAACTTTTAAATGCTTTTCATTTTAAAAAAGGTTTCTTTTCAAATGATGGGCTTGTTTCTTCTCAGGAGTTTGGATACTATGCAGACTAATGTAATAACATTTGTTTTCACAAGGAAGCATATGTTTAAGCACTGTCTAATGTATCTGGGTATTTTGAAATCTGTTAATTCATTCTAAAATGCTTGCTTGACCTATACTTGACTTGGGCTTACAAAAAATTTTATTATGCTAGTACAGCCCAATTAGCTGTGAGTAAGCAACAGCATTTGCAAAGTTCACCATTTATTGTTGTTATGATTATCATATCTAGAGCTCTAGAGTTTACAAGTAATAGAATTAGTGGGCAATGTCTATTTATTTTCCTTCCTGCAGGAGGAATCAATCAATTCCATAGTCTTCCCAGAACATTTGTTGCTTTAAATTTTTGTAGGAATATTTGTTGCTTAAGATTTATCCTGTTCATTGCACTAATCAAAAGGTTTTTCTTCTAAGTACCCCATGCACCTGAAGGTGTTCTTTCCATGTGGTGCGCTGATTGACCATGATGATAGTGCAGCCTTTAGAATCGGATTCCCTCTGGATGAAATAATAAGCTATAATTGCCAATTCAAACATTCTTCAAGAGCAGCAGTTATTCAGGCTTCTAATTAAAATAAAGCTAGAACATTCACTCTTGTGCTTATATTTGACTAGAAATTTTAGTATGATGCACTACTGAGGCAAAAATGTATTTTTACTTGTATTCTGAATATGTGAACTTTCTAAGCAAAAGCTCTTATTGCTATAATTGATGAATCAAGTAGTCTCATGCTTCCAGGCTTAACAACAGAGTAGAAAGTACAAACTACTTTTGTTTTCTTCTGTACAATGAGGAAATGTAATATTCTGTCTAGAACAAAAAAATCTGGTAGTCAAATGAACTTGGGTATTAATCCAGGCCTTGCTCTCATTGAAAATACCTACGCCTCAGCTGTCACCTCTGTAAAAGGGGTGACTATTTTCTGCAACAGTGTAAATAATAAACCATGCTATAGCTTTCTGTTTTCAATTCTTAATTGATAGAGTATGTAGTACAATCTGAATTTCTTTCATAGGTTGTATTGCAACATATATTGTACTAAAACCATGAGTTTTAGAGTCATCTTTAGATATAAAACCAAAAGCAAGTTGGTTCAAAAGCTTTGAACTTACTGCATGTTTCAAGTTTCTGCAAATTCAAGTCTTGAATTTGAGTAGATCACTTTTTGGGGGATGATTATCTGTGTAAGATGGTTAGAAAACTGGCAGGACCCTGTGTTTGAAAAACCTGAGATTCTAAACCAGTTGCTGATTATGAACTGTTTGAAGAAATTGATACAGAATGTTCATTTTGCTGGCACTCATTCATCTGCATGCTGCTTAGTTCCGTGAGAGGTTTAATGAGTTCAGAAGTTTTGAGAAGACGATGGATTATTCCACCGGTCCTTGGGTTGCTGAATGGTATTGGATCTTGGTTAAATCTGGACTATAAATTTTGGTTCTGGTTTTCAAACACTAAAAATTCAAAGAGTGCACTCTGCTTTTTGATGTATTTTTCATTTATGGCATATTTAGTGATTAATTGTTCAAGCCTCTATATATTACTGGCAGGATGAGTTTCCTTCTGGGAGATATTAATTTTACATAAATTGAAATGAATAGCTGCTTAATTAGGAGGCACCATGTGTTTTAAAGAACACTTTGACGATGCAGTACGGTCGGGGCAGAAATTCTTCTCTTGTCTTTTACATTTTCCAATCTTCTCTCTTGGCACTGCTGAGCTGAAGTGTTTATTCTGTCTTTGCCTTCTCTCAGGGGAAGAGAAAAGTGAAGGTAGCATCAAATAAAAGATGTCTTATTGTGTGTAAGGGTGGTATGTTAACAACAGTTATTTATTGCTATTCATTTCATCCTGTGAGTGGCTCCTATAGATTTATAAAAGCTACTGATACACTTTAAAGTAGTTATGTGCCTTAGCTTTTATATATCAATAAATTTTCCACAGCTGTGGATGCTCAGAAGCACATCTTATGAAATCTTTGCATTTTATTTTTTTTTTTTAAAAAAGCAGTAAAAAAAAAAACCCAAAGAAACTTGTCGACCTCATAGCCAAGTTCTGCTCCAAATACTTCCAGCTGCAGCTAGAGGGATGAGTCATGCTGAAAGCTGAGGAGCTTTTCTAAAAGCCTTTCACTTGGTTCACATGATTTTTTTTTTTTTTTAACTTTACATTCCTGTCTGTTTTTCTTTTCTTAAAAAAACCCCAAAAACGTGAAGGCGAGTCACCCAAGGAAAACCCGTACGAGGATGTGGAGCTGAAAGGCCGTCACGCGGGCCGAAAATCCCATCAGCTCTCCGAGAATTCCCTAGATTCTTTGCACAGGATGTGGACGCCGCAGGACAGGAAATACACATCACCTCCCCAGGTAACGGTGTGACGGCGCCGGTCTTTCTGTGCTCGAAGCTTATTTAAAACTTTTTGCAAGAAAACCAATCACGGCATAGGAGGAAGAGCAGCCATACCGAATGATAGAGGGTATCTGGAAAAAACAGTGAGATCAAATGCATAAATCATTGCTGGGAATGCTCTCAGCAGCTGTATCTCAGCTTCCCAGCACCGTGCTGCAGAAGCTGATCGCTGTTTGTGCTGGCTATGGCCTGATGAGTTTAAGCAGAATCCTTCCACTGGTTGGTTGTGAGCTGAATCTGGCCCTAAATTATTTGTGTGGCTGCACCTCTTTGTGAATAGCCTCTGTGTTTGCTGCTGGGCTTTTAGTGGGGACAGGAGGGAAAAGGTCAGCTGCTTAATCTTCCCCATGTACTGTTATGTGAGGCCTATTGTGACTTTGCTAATGTGAAGAATGTAGCGTGGCGTGTT
Source organism: Anarhynchus alexandrinus (assembly GCA_008711295.1). Classification (NCBI taxonomy): domain Eukaryota; kingdom Metazoa; phylum Chordata; class Aves; order Charadriiformes; family Charadriidae; genus Anarhynchus; species Anarhynchus alexandrinus. The sequence continues at coordinate 4,827,047 of VUYV01000053.1, forward strand.
TTATTGTAAAATGGAGAAGGCCAGGTATGTTCCCCTGATAAATAAATAAGTGATAAAATAATGAGAAAAACCTGAGTGTCTGCATTTAGCAAGTCTGTATAAGTTGTGTTTACAGCATAAAGTAAAAGACCAGGAAATCTGCAGACTTTTGTGGTGAATTTTCCAAAGCAGTCTGCTTTTGTGAATGCTATGACATGCCACGTTCCTTTGTTGTTTATGGGACCATTGTGTTCATAAGGAAAAATACAGATTTCTTCACATACTTAATTTTGAGAGTCAAAACATGTTTTAAAGGAGCTAACTTTTTTTTTTCTGAATCAACAGAAAATTCTCTTGTAAGGAGACCTAGAACAAAACTTAATATATTTTCTTTCACTTATTTTGTGTGCATGTGAGCATCACAGTCCAAGAGACAAAAAAAGCATCACCAGGATTCTTAGTATGCACCTGGCACATCATTTGTAAAACAGGAGTGTTGTCAGCAAACAAGTGTTTTCAGGGAACCAAGTGGAAAGTAGTAATCAGGCAGTGTAAGGAGAAACAGAAACTGCAGCCACGAAGATAACCTCGTAGTGAGAGGCATACTGTACATAACAATTACTTTGGGCTGTGTGTGTGTTAACAGGAATTGTGTAGCATCTAGAGGATCCAACAATGGTAGGGTATACCATTAGGGTAGGAACCATATAGGTCCATAGTAAGATACTGTCCATTGTTCTCTGTTTTACACAGGGTGACCAAAGAATATACAGATTAAAATGACTTCTGTAAAGTTGCTCAGTAAATAAGTACTCTCTAGTATCTTTGCAACAGGGCTATCTTTATTCTGGTAGTTTCTTTTTGAAATGCTTCCAGGACTTTCCAGCCAGGAGTCAGTCCTGCCATAATTGTGCTGTCATTGTGCTGATATATAAAGCGAAGAGACACTAAGAGCAGGTCAAGTAGGGGCCTGGGTAATTCTCCAATGACCAGAAATAGAAAAGTCTCGATTTCCTGAAGAATGGCAGCTTTGGCAACGATTTATCACCCAGTTTTTCCAGCATAGCAACATAGCTGGATTAGCAACATGACTTTTCAGTCATGGATGATGATAAACAAGATGGAAGAGATCAGAAGGTCAGCAGACTTTCAACAATCATCTCCAAAAAGAATTCCTTTCATTAAAGTATAGACTGCTGCAGATTTTCCTGGCATGCTGACCTGTGGTAAGCAGAGACTTCAGAAGCATTGGCTTGTGGTCATTTTGAATCTCACTGTGACTTCTCCTTTGCCATTCGTTATTTTCAGTTTTTGAAATCATCGGATATAAAAATAATGTTTTATCGATTACATTGTGTTTGTGCTGCAAAACCCACACATACAGAAACATCTCTGCTTAATCCCAGATAGAACGGTGCTGTAATAGCTAAGCCCTCCAAGTAGAACAAATGGGACATTTAGTACTGCAGGTTTTTAGCTCGTAATACTGCTAATAGAATAATAGCAAATGCCAGTTGACAACTGTTTGACATAATGTTACTTTCTTCTAGGCACACTGGTTAAGCTTCTTACAGTGTTTGTGTTTGGGAGAAGGCAGGGATCTGGCCTCACCAGCCTGACGATTAACCTTCCTGAGAGCTGACCAGAGCTGCTCAAAGGACTGCTCCAAAAGATCCCTGTTTTTTTAAAGACAGCTGTTACTTGGTGCTTAATCCCGTCAGTGAGATTTTCCCTTCCCCCTGCAATGATAACAGTTTTGTGTTTTAAAGGGAATTCTTTGCAAATGCAGGACAAGGCTGTAACCATGCCTCTGCACATTGGCAGATCTTAAAACATCTTAACACCGTGGAAATACAGCAAGCTTGATTTTCTACTTTCTTTCTCTAGGATAAAATAGCAACTTCAATGTAATTGCACTTGATTTTCACTCCTGCAAGTGAAAGAGACAGATCAGGCCCATTGGGTCAGTATTCTGATGTCAGCCAAACCTTTAAGTTAGGTTTGAAGGCTCATAGAGTTGATGTGATGTGGGTGCATAGAAATGCACCAAAGCCAAAAGTCCTGTTGTTTTCTTTGAACTTTAAAGTCTTAGATATTGACCCCATCTCTTCATTTTGACCTTAAACCTTCTCTTCACATATATCCTGCAGAGCAGTGGCTCACCTGGTGTGATGTTCCTGTGTAGCCACCACTGACTCACAAAGAGCTGCTTTTCACTAAGTGTTGCTGAGGAGGGGAAGCACTTAAACTGTTCTTGTTCCTGCAGCTACCTTCGAAGCCCAGCAGCCAGTCTCTGCGCATTGGGAACTGGTCAGAAAGGAAGAGCCACCGCTTACCACGGCTGCCCAAGCGGCACAGCCACGATGACATGCTGCTGCTGGCTCAGCTCGGCATTCCCTCCTCCCCTTCCAGCCTCAATGAGGACAGCCTGAGTACCACGAGCGAGCTGCTGTCTACACGGCGGGCCAGGAGGATCCCAAAGGTACTGGCAGGATGATCAGGGTTATGCTGAGGATAGGTCACCTGTCTGCAAGAGCTTGCAAATTCCTATCCAGCCTTTAGCCATGACTGAAAGCTCTTTTTGTATCCTAAAGGAAAACTGAGATAAAAACAGAAACAGTAACCCTCATTATGTCAGCCAAGACATACTCCTTTTTTACATACAGCTGTACTGTGAAAATCCCTTCCCTAGAAGCAGGTAACTGCCCTGGTCTGACAGTAGTGAACATCTGATTGCCACCTTTGCACCGAGTTGATTTTAAGCCAATTCTGTTTTCCACACTTTTCCTTAAGCTCTATGGGCCACAGTATTGTTGTGTACCTAACTTTATAATTTTGAATGGGTGATGGCCAAATAATTATTATTTATAACATACAGCAGCTTCTGAAGTGTTTTTTTCCCCACATAATTTGTTTACTGGTCTTAGGAAAATAACTATTATTGGCCTAATATGTTTTCCTTCATTTACTCACAACCTGCCCCATCCCTGTTGTTGATAACCCTGTTGTCTTGATGAATTTGAAGTAAAAATTAATTTTCCATTTTTCAAGGAGTATTCTAATTCAAAATGTGACGTGAAAAGACCTCAAGCCACCAAACAACAACAAAAAAAAATCAAACCTTTTCTAGTACAATAGCAACAGAGCTAGGGAGAACTGCCAATATATTTATTTTTGGCTTGTGGACAAAGTTGATTTTTACTGTATATTCAGCTCTTTCCTGTTCTTATTAGAGACCATATTTTAAAGTACATGGCTGTAAATACTGTGAGTAGAGGGAGATTTTTATGTTCCTGTCAATTAGTCTGAAATTCTGTCTAAGCAGGAAACAAACAAAAAGGAGCAAATTAATCCTATGTTCTTAATATTTACTATATTTTTACTGTCTTGGAATATACTATTTAACTGCACTAATGAGTGTACATCTGTGAAGGAAGTTACAGAGTAACTTGCAAAGTAGCTTACTATTTGGTTTTGAATAGAACTTGGAAAGTTTAGTTAGTTTTGTACCCAACTTTTTTTATTTTTTATTTAAGGGACAGACATTCTCCTTATATGAAATTGTTTTCAGCATATAAATGTTCATAGTTTTATCACAAATCTCATGATAATTTCTATTTTTGACCACTCCAGCTCCTAGAATCACATATTACTGCAGAATCTCAGTTTTTTATTGAGAAAATGTCAGTTATTAGAGGTAAAAACTCGAACCTGAGAAACTCCTGTTCTGTACCACCCCCAGTGATGCTTTGTGAAGCAATATCCAAGTGCTTTAAACATCTGGGCTTTCTTCACCACAGTGCAGCTATTTTACCCCTGGTGAAGTAGCTGAAGCAGACGAAGTGCTGAGCAGCACAGTGAGGGGAGTGAAAAATCCCGGAAGGCCCTTCACTCCTGGTTCCTGATGCCTCGTCTAGTGCTTATGTGCAGGAGTTTCTGGGCCAGCGCACGTGCTCAAGCTGGGCAGGGTTTAATCCTGCTGGCTCTGCCGTGGTGCTGTGCAGATTCCCAGCAGCCAGCGCCAGGCGCACAGCCGCAAGCAGAGAAGTTCCAGCTGAGCCTTGCTGGTGGGTTGCACGTGGCTCAGTCAGCATGCAGAGGAAAAATCCCTAATACTGAGTCAAGTGGGAGAACAAGCAAGGATTTTAACACTTCAAACTGTCTGTTCTGGGACAGATCCTCTCCCTCTGTTGGAGCGGTTGCATGAGTTTTTGTTCCAGTCTGTGCTCTGTTACCGACTTTCTACTGTGTCTATGGCAAATTAGTTTGTCTCACTGAGTTTATTTCTCTCTGCAAGCTGAGGTAAAACAGCTTTTGCAAATTGTATTATAGTTCTATCAGTAAAGTTGCTATGGAATGAAATATACTATTCTTGACTGATAAAACATTATGAAGATTAATTGCTACATATTTATGACTCTCCAGAAGTGATAATATTCTGTTTAGTTGCAAATTCTTAGTAAACTGAACCTCTTGTTGAAGGAACAAAACACAAGTTATCTCATTAATATTTTCCATCATCTCAGGTTTTTTTGGATAGACAGTTATTATCTGCATTAGGTCTCCTAAGGGAAGTCATAAATATGGTTACCAGGAATTAAAATTCTGGCTAGTGCTGGTTAAAGCCAGCAAAAGCCAGCATTAGTAGCTAACTTCAAAATACTTTGTAGATAAGATTGGAGAAAGTAGATACAGCACCTCTGAAGTAGGGTAAGTACAGCACGAGTTGGAAGAGGGAGGGTGGAGAAGTCTGTATGGGCCAGATCCTCAGCTGATATGATATAGCTTCAGAGCAGCTAGTTCACTCTGTACCTGAAAAGGCTTTAAAAAGTTAGGGCTGTCTCCTTCTGTGCTTATTTGAACACACTAAAATCTCAGTTCAGAGAGGTGCTAACACACATGTTACTCTTATATTCAAAATAAGAATATGATCTTAGGGTCCATGAGAGTTTGACAAAGTTGGATATGGCTAATGGATTACTGTTACTTAGACAATGCAACTGAAGAGAGAAACAACAGCAGAGAGAGAGGAATGAGGTGGTGGAGGATAACAGCTACCTTTGAACCCTCAGGCTCATTGTGCTTTTATTGCAAATATCTATGTGATTTTTGAAAATGGGATTTAGGTTTCCGAGTTATTTAATTGTTTTTTAAAATATATATCCATATGTAAAGGAGTGAGATTCAAACAAATGGGATTCAAAATAAGAGAGATAAGAAAAGCAATTTGAAATAGTAAAGGTTTGGGGGGGTTCAGCTGGCCTATCATCCATGCTCAGAGTCTTTGTTTGGATAGATTAGTTAAAAGTTTCCTGGCAGAAAAGTGTTTGGTCTTACTGATTCCTCATTTTCTTATTTTGCAGCTTGTCCAAAGAATCAATTCCATCTACAGTGCAAAAAGAGGAAAAAAACGATTGAAGAAACTTTCAATGTCCAATATTGAGACGGCGTCCCTACGAGGTATGACACAAGCATCACGGTTCAGTAAATCCATTTGAATATTACAAGATTAACAGATTCCCTTCTTTCCTCCACATCTACCCTGGGCTCTACTTTGTTTAGAACTTTCTTCTACAAACAATGATAACTTTGTGTCTGCAAGAGGAGAAAATGGGGATGAGCTAAAAATAAACGAGACTCCCAGCATTGTCTATCCTATTAATCCCATGATCAGCGAGACTTATCCAGCTTCTTCTCTTGTTCACTTTTTGAGTAATTTGCCTCTGTAAGTTTTGTCCAAAATTCACAGTTTTGACCTTGTAATTCATTCATGCTTTTTCCTGGCATGTGACTATAACTCATACTGTGCTTCAGACTGCTTCTGGAAAAGCAGGGGCCAAAAAGAAGTTCAGGCCATGTTTGTAGTAGGAGTACAATAGAGCTTTATGTGAGTACATGTCAGAAATGCATCTTGTCATAAGGTGACTTTTGCATGTTACTCTCACTAAGCTTGGTGACTTCTGGTGAGTGAAAATGTTGCCCAGGCAGACAAAGCTCATAAAGCTTACTTTGGCTTCTCAAGTGCTGCATAACTTTTCTCCCAAAAAATTAAAGTCTGAAAAAGAAGTAGAAGGGTTACAATCCATTTTCCAAATGACACATTTACCTCTCTAGCTTAGCATATTTGGGGGCTCAGTGCAAGCAATTGCTATGATGGAGAATGGATTTCGCACTTTCATCAAAATGAAGCTCTTATTCTCAAGCAAAATTGAAACTTAATCCAAGGAAAACACAATCTAAGGAGTCATTCAAACTGTTTATTTCAAGATGTTTTAAAACTGAGTAGAAGACCATGCATGGATCACAAGGCTCTGTGTGAGATATCATTTTCCCCAGCTTCACCACAGTAAACCAAGTTTACGTTTGCTTTGGTTTTGTATTAAATGATCCCTCTGTCTCCTCTGCAGATGAGAACAGTGAGAGTGAGAGTGACTCAGATGACAGATTTAAAGGTAAGGGATCAGCCTGCATTAACTTCAAGTCAGCCACTGTCACAGACCTTATCAGCCTACATTCTCCTACTACTGCACGTTGTTCCTGTCCATGGCCTGTATTTTCCTTCCTAAACTATGCTAACTCCATTACTGCAGAGCTCACAAAGTTTCCAACACAGGAGCATGAATGTGGAAAGCAAGGACAAAATGAGCTGTGAGGATCTAACAAGGATTTGGCAACTGTGTGATATAATGAAGAACAGGACCTTTGATAGAATTGCTTTGTCAGCCACTTCACAGATGCTGATATTTTCCAGACTGACTACTGGGTGCAAACTTAGAGGGATGAGATTGGATAAATATGCTCGCTTCTTATTCATACATTGCTTTAAGTGTTTAGTGCTAGCTGCTGCTGGAGGCAAGATTCTGGGTCTGATCCAGAGTAGTGGTTCTTATACACTTTTATAGGTCTGCAGTCTCCAAATTGTAGAAATTCCTTTATCAGTGCACAGCACCTGCACAAACCCTACTTGAGCCAGGCCAGTAAATTAGCCCCTCATTTTCAAAAGTCCTGATACACAGGGAGAACTATAAAAACTTGAAGGCAGCAACAACCGATTTTATTACTCAAAACCTATCATGTTGTTAGTAAGCGAGGGGAAAAAAACCCCAAGAGTGTGACGCTGTGGTTATAAGATAAGGGGCAAGAATTTGTGTCTATCTACTGCAGATGTCACCTGCTTACTGTTCATGCAAGAAAGCTTGCTGGAAAAAATTGTCTTAGGGAAAAAGGTTTGTTCGAGATAGGTGGTGGTCAGACCACCCAAAATAAGCTGTATGCAACATTGTACAGTGATGTGTGGAAAAAGACACATCACTCCTTTGTAGACAGGTACCATCTCAAAAGCATTTTCAGTTCTGTTCCTCTTTGTGTCAAAAAATATATCCTTTTGCTCATAGCCCATGAAAGAAGACAGAAAGGGCCTGGCCTCTCTCTTGTCATTGGGAGGATATTCTTATTTCACTGGAAACTTGGAAGATTTTTCCTCCATTGTTGTGGAATGGAGGATCTTCATTCTGATGGCTCTCTAACCAACTGTTCCTGCATGACCTTGTATTTACATTGATGCTCTCGGGGCATCCTGAGCTAAAGATCCACTTGTCACGTGTAGCATGACAGGATCCTCTGAGTCCCCATCTGTTGGGGTGGGGTGGGCTCTTTGGGCTCACCTCGCACAAATACAAAGCACTGACTGGCAGCAGGGGGATATCTCAAGGCAGGACAAGGCAGGTTATTTCCTGCGATTTAGCTTCCCTAGTTGTGCAGTCACACCAAGACCTAAGTGCTTTATCAAAATACATTTTTATTTTTGTGTTGTTGAACCAGTTGTATGACAGCTGGTCATCAAGGGGTTTCCCTTTCTTTCTGTCAATTAATTACTGCTGTGATCAAGTGCCTGTGACATCTTATTTCCCTACCACAAGGGACAGTCTGCCTTTTACAAACTGTGGGCAGCATCAGTGAATATAGCCTTCAGGGACTGTCATGTGCTGCTAATAATTCATTTGCCATTGCACAGAGATCCTGGTGTGAAGAGGTGGGAAGGAGCATGCAGGAAGCTGGTTTTACTTATCTGTTTTCATTTATTGGTCTACCAGAACTGGTAATGATGTTACTTACTAGTCCACCATAGACGTCTAGTGACAAGTCACTGGATCAAGGCATATCTTTGATTCAGGACTGACCATGAATCTAAGATTGCCTCTCAATCAAGTTGGCACAAACAAAACAAATCCACAGGAGGCAATTCACACCTCTT